>CM042009.1:136737079-137017079 GCA_023525715.1 Cichorium intybus
TTAATTGGATTGGTGTTATCGTGCAACCCTAGCATTGTCTTTTGTCCTTTGTTAGCTCCTTGCTAGTGTCTTAATAAAATGTTTGTCGTTCCAAAACAAAATTGCATATTCTATGGTTCTCTTCACTCATGCCCATATTCTTAAACATTTTAACGATTATAAACATAAGAGCCACACTCATTACAACAAAGTGATATCATAACGAGAAGATTAACATGTCGAGTGTGAATGTCTCATTTCAAATCCATCATCTTTCCAAAGCATGACTTAACAAAGAAACCCGAATGATTTAATTTCTAGACAAATCAACAAACCCAAATCTTGTCATTGACAAAGAGTAACAGTTGACTTTAAGCTTAATAATTATACATTTCTTCAAATGTTAGATGCATGCCAACAATGGGAAACTCTCAAAAAGGCAGCTATTGACCTATGGGCCTAGTTATAACATCATGTTTACAACTCTATCTCATACATTTGCTTTCTTATCCATCCTAATCCTATCCAAAAAAGTGAACAGAAGGCTCTATATGAAGATAGAGATGTTAACACTTAAACAGTCTCACCCCCACCCCTCTACCCTAAATGGAAAATTTTCCATTTTGTTCTTATATTTTAACGGCCTTCGCCCGCTAACTTTAATGAACCATCCTTCATCAACTTCAAACTAAGACTGTTGAATCGTTCTCGGGAATATTGTCTTGATGCTTTTCTCCAATCTGTACCAGCTGTCATCATTGCAACAAACTCCTCGTAACTGATGCGCCCATCCTGACAAAACACAATCACGAATGGTTAATGGATTAAGGGTAAAATAGTCATTCACTCTCATCTTAGAAGAAACAGACTTTGTGTACACAAAATAGACATCATTACTTATTCAAATGTTTATCCATATAGGACTTAATGGAAGAAAAAAAGACGCAGGTGTTACTCTAGTAAACTATATATATGATGTTTTCGTTTTATTTAATATAGAGAAAACGAATTAATATAGAAAGTCATGAAAATGAGGTTTTTGTCATCAGATATACTTTCATTTTCTCAAATATTTTTTTGGACACTATACCTTATCTGTGTCAACGTCATTCAAAATTGCGTTAATTACATCTTCATTGTTGATGTCACCTTCATCACTTAACGCCTGACGCAGCTCCTCCACCTCTATATAACCGTCGTTGTTTTTATCAAAGAAGTTAAAGGCTTTGTGTAAATGCTCATCGTTGACCATTTTCTTTAGATGAACAGTGGCAGCAATGAACTCCCCAAGGTTCAGTGTCCCGTCTCTATCAACATCCGCCTACAAAATCATGATTCCAAAATCACGTTATCAAGATAAGCATATTTTTTTGTTAATCACAGAATGACGACTAAAAAATGGGACACAAAATAACCACCGTAAAACTAACCATCTATTTCACGAAATACTTTTTTTTCGAGAAAATTGCTTGTTTTTAGTGTCCCGAACTCCATATTTTGACGAAATTTGTTTCTTCGGTACTTTTTCCGCACATAATGTTATTTTCGTGAAATTGGCTAACATAAGTATTTTTCTCGAATATAAACAAAGCTAGGGTCAGCAAAATGGATTAGCGTTTGGCTCTTATGAGATTCCATATCCGACTCTCATGGAAGAGTATTTTTCAAATATTGGATAAAATTTTCTGCAATCAACATGTAAATATGTGTAAAAGGTGATCTTTAAAGTGACTCGAACATGCGTGTTTCGCCTTAGAACTTAGAAGCCAAACACCCTACCCTATGTTGCACCTAACTTTGTTTACATTCCAAAAAAAAATATATTTATGTTATCTAAATTCACAATGCTTTTGTTTCGCGAAGATAACATTATTTTTTTCTCGAACTTACATTTTTTCGCGAAAATGACATTATTTTCGCAAATACTTAATTATGCCATTTTCACGAAAAAATGAAATAAGAAAACACTAAATATGATATAAGAAAAAACAGTTTCCAGTATTAGCTAATCATAGGCCAACGTTTTGTGATAAATATGAAAATATATGCATGCATGCATGATCACTTTTGTAATATTCTCATGTTTTGTATTTTTGCTATTAACTCTTTTATTTTCTTGACGTCCATGAAGTTACCCATTGATGGTACTTACAGATTCCATCAAGATTTGAAGATCCGCATCGTTTACTTGATAGCCAAGTTTCTGTAAACCAATTTTTAGTTCTTCAAGGTTTATCTTGCCTTTGTTTCCTGTATCTATCATACGGAATTCCTTCTTTATACCGGCGACCTCCTCCACTGATAAATGCTCCGCCACCACCTAATAGTCAACTAAATTAGGGTTTCAGATTCAAATCTCAATAGGCTACAGAAACTAGTCGATTAACCCTACCCTCAAAGCTCTTTTCTTGAGTTTATTCATCACCGCGAACTGTTTAAGCCTCGACTTAACGACATCACCCAAGGGAACATTGGGAGCCTTCTTTGAATTCAATAACCAGGGGTGATCTGCAATTGAAATAATACTGAATAAATTAGCAAGCACGTAATAGAAGAAACCGTATTTTTTAACAAACTATACCTATATAACGTAATATTACCAAGAACTTGTTGAGCTGTAAGTCGGCGTTTTTGATCGGGGTCAAGCATTTTCTTCACAAGATCCTTTGCGTTTTCGGAAACTTTAGGCCATGGATCTCTTTTAAAATTTATCACCGAGCGAATAATTGCTTGCGCTACTCCTTGTTCGGTTTCTATAGAAAACTTAGAGCATGAGTGGATTTGAATAAAGTTCAAATTTCATGGGGAATGTTGAAATTGAGAAGCATACCTGCCCAGAAAGGTGGAACACCGCAAAGCAAAATGTATAAGATGACTCCGGAACTCCAGACATCGACCTCGGGGCCGTAATTGCGCTTTAGAACTTCTGGAGCCATATAATAAGGACTTCCCACTATCTCGTTGAAGACCTCCCCTGGATATATAATAGAGAGTAGGTTGGTGAATTCCTAGACTAACTTGTGGAGCCATATAATAAGGACTTCCCACTTCTCAAGTTTACAGTGGTGAAAAACATTACATACAATACCGTCAATGAGAAAACTACATTTGGACCTATGAAGATATTGCCAACATGTATGAAAAACGGTCTGCATCGAATAAGATTTTCCTAATTCGACAAAAGATTTTCCTAATTCGGCAGGTAATCAAAACGAAGCTGAATAAATGCATCAATGTTACAAATCACGTGAACGAATTTAATTTGATTCTCAGAAGCAAGAAAATCAGGATCAGCGTGCCCTTGGTGTAGTCAAGTTTATGTGGCCAAGAATGTTGCATACAATATCATCAAGGAGAACACCATGTGTCGAATGATCAAGGTGTTGTCCAACATGTACGAAAATTTATCAGCATCGAATAAGGTTTTCCTGATTCGGCAGTTGGTCAACATGAAGATGAACAAATATAGGTCATGTGAGCGAATCAATTTGATTCTATCTTAGTCTCGATTGATATTTAATTCAATAATGAGGTACAAGCATCAAGGCAAACTATCTCTGATAGTTTATTCATAGAAATAGATACACGTGTGAAAATTAACCATTCTTGTTACTTAAAAAAGTTCTGTTTTTTATATTTCATCTTGGTGCTGTACGTTGATAATATGTTGGTAGGAGGATCGAACATAAAGGAAATCAGCAAATTAAAGACGCAATTATCTTTTGAGATGACATATTTGGGGTTGCAAACCAAATGCTCAGCATGAGCATTACCAGATATAATGCAATATAGGTACTCTAAAATTATCCCACGAGAAATACATCAGGAAAGTGTTAGAAAAGTTCAGACTAAATTATGCAAAATCCAAAAAGTACACTTTTTGTAACTAACTTGACACTTGCAAAGAAGCAATTGCCACAAAAAAAATTAAGACAAGAAAGTAATGACTATAAATTTTTTTATGGATCGGCCGTGGGCAATTTAATGTGTGTTAGTATGCACGAGTTACATATCCCTCATGCAGTGGGAATTGTTATAGGTTTATGACAGGTATAGTGAAAGAGCATCGGAAACACTCAAGTAGTTGTTACATTACTTGAAATGCATCTCCAAGTATCATTTAATTTTAAATGACAAGATGTTATCTTGGAAGGCTTTATAGATGAGAATCTAGGTGGTTGTTCAAAAGTGCTACTTCTTATGTGTCACAACTGAGGGAAGAGTGATGAGTGGGATGACTAGACTTCAAAAGAGTGTTGCTCTTTCACTCATAGAAGCATAATATGTGATTATTGCATATGCAAGAAAAGAGCTTATATTGTTGAGGAAATTTTTATCAGATTTGGGTATGAAGTAGGAAAACATTGTTCGTTAATATGATAACAAAATAGCGTAGTTCATCTGCAAAAGAATCTGATGTTTCAAAGTAGGATGAAACACATTCATATAAGATATCACTTCATATCAGTGATGGTATGTTGTTATTGACAAATATCATTGGTACAAAGAATCCAACATATATGTTCCTAAGGCTACACGGAGTGGTGGCCAATGGCCAACGAATGGCCAAGAAGTTTTTGTGGGCCAGACCATGGTTGGCAGCCCTTGGCTATTTTGTAGGCAGTGGTGGTCAATGGCCAAGGAGTTTTTTTTTTTTAATTAATTTTTTTGTAATCTTCAATTAATAAACTAATAATTAACTTAATTAAAATTAAATATAAATATTTTATTTAAATAGAAACGTTACTAGACACGACAAATAAACTAATAATTAGCTTAATTAAAACTTAAAACGACTTAACAAACCATTTAAAATAACTAAAAATTACTAAAAACACCAAATAATATAACTACAAATGATCCTCATTAGAAAATTCACCGTCGTCTACGACGGGCAGTGGCACATTCAGATCAAGATGGTTTAGCGTCCAAAGATGATCGATTAAATGGCGACGAAGATCCCCATGAATTCTGGAATCGTGCACTATTTGAACCCTTTGATGGTATCCTGGAGTGAGTGGATTCCCATGTGCATGTGCTTGTCTCGGGGGTATGATCTCGTTTTCATCGTATTGGCATATCGCGCGTCCTTCGTGTTCAAGTATCATATTATGCAAGATTATACATGTATACATCACCTTCTGCATAGTTGATTTATGACGAAAGACTGATGGTTTTGAAATTATATGGAAACGTTTCTTCAATACACCAAACGCTCGCTCGATATCCTTCCGTGCTCTTTCTTGAGCTCTTTTAAACCTTTGCCTTTGAGGGTCATTCGGAAAAGTCAACATCTTAACGAGAACAGAATGCTCAGGATAGATCACGTCCACAAGATAATAGCCATATCGATATTCTGTTCCTCGGAGCATAAATGAAGAGTCCGGAGCGGTTCCTTTATATAAATTATCGTAAAGATCCGAACTATTGAGAACATTGATGTCGTTATTCGACCCGGGCTCACCAAAAAATGAATGCCAAAACCACAATTCATGTGAGGCTGCAGCCTGAAGCATGACAGTTGGGTATCCGTAATTACCCTTTGTGTATTGTCCGTGCCACGCATTTGGACACATATCCCATCTCCGGTGCATGCAATCTACACTTCACAACATACTAGGAAAGCCATGCACTTGTCCATGATGAGCATACAACTGTCGGATGTCATTGGGAGTAGGTGCACGCATATAGCGTCATTGGTACAAATGAATGACAGTGTCGCAAAAATGGTGAAGGGTTTCACGACTAGTACGTTCGGCCATCCTAATACTTTCGTCTAGTGCATCAGCGGTGGTGCCATATGCTAACATACGAAGTGCAGCAGTACATTTTTGAATAGGATGAAAGCCTAAGGTACGTGTTTCGTTCGGGCGTTGCTTGAAATAATCGTTCGCTGCTTCCATGTCTCCAACAATCTTCAAAAACAACGATTTGTGCATTCGAAAATGACGACGAAAATGATAATCATTATATGTTGAATTATCGATAAAATAATCTCTGAAGAGCCGTTGTTGTGCTGCATCACGTTCTCGTTCAATAAATCTTCTCGTATGACGAATGGTATTACTTGATTCCCCGCTCTCCAGTTCTTCAATTCTCCGCTTCCTGATGGCGATTGCTAAATCTATCGCTTCCTCGAGACCGTCGTCGGATGACGACATTTTCGTATAAAATTGAAGTGTATTGAGAATATGTGAGAGAGATTAATTTGAAAGGTTGAAGATATTGTGTAAATAAAATGTGAATATGTTGGTTTATATAGGTAAATAAATTAAATAATTTTGAATTAAAAAAAAAAAAAAGGGCTGTTTTTTTGGCCGTTGGAGACAAAACCGATGGTTGGCATCTCGCCAACCGGGGCGACGAGTGAAGATGGCGAGCAGAGTGGCGAGGGCATCGGCGGTGGGGTTAGCGACTCGCCAAGGGGCTTGGCGACCCCCTTGGCATCGCCTACTCCGTCCAGCCTAAGACGGTGAACGGAGAATTAGAGCTTTGTAGAGCTTCAACTGCATTCTATAGATGATTGATGAGATGACATATGGACTAGAGAAGTGAAGTTAGGTGGTTTTGGGTTTATGAAAGTTACATGCCTCGGAAGGCAGTTGGCTTGGTGATCAGCCTCCAAGTGGGAGATTGTTGACTTGTTTAGACCCTCAGTTGGCAAACGGTTGTCAAAGGAACCTAACTCCTGCAACGATAGCGGGAGTCCGAGGGCACGGTACCTAGGTTGGAAGTTTAACTAGGCCCGAAATCTCGATAAATATAAGTCTCATATAATTGTAAACCATATTGCAATTATTAGTAACAAACAAAGATAGTTCAGCCGTGAACATAGCACGATCACATTAATCATGCGAACCAAGTAAATTCCTATGTACTATTAGTTTTCTCACCTCATAAATATGTGTGTCAATCATAAAACTAACAAGAAAATTAAACTTTAGACCGATTTCAAATTTTACCGATTTGGGACTTAAACCGGTTTCGGTTTAGTTGGAGTCCGGTTTAAACTAGATCCTGAACCAAGGGTGGGAGTGAGCGGCAGCCGTCTATCCAATCTTTTTTTAGAACCGTTTTAAATCGGTTCAAACCAGTTTTGGATTGTCATTACATCTCTAAATGTACATTTAAACTACAAAAGAATAGGTTATAATTATTATCACATACCAGGTTTAAAGAAAACAGACAGCCCAAAATCAATGGCCTTTAGAGGAGCTGTTTCCTTCTTGTTTCCAAAGAGAAAATTCTCTGGTTTAAGATCACGATGCATAACTCCCTGACTGTGACACATCTGCATCAATTAAAACAATCCAACCATCAACAAACAATCAAAAAAAAAAAAAAAAAAAAACCGTTTGAACAAATTTTATCAAATCCAACCTGGACGATTTCCACAATTGTTCGCATAATGGTGGCAGCAGCTCGTTCAGTGTAACGCCCTCTTGCCACAATCCGGTCAAACAGTTCACCACCTTCACACAATTCCATGACGATATGAACTGCTTCGTTATCCTCATAAGTGTCTCGCAAGGTGACAATATTTGGATGTTTAGGCAAATGCTTCATGATTTCAACTTCTCTCTTCACATCATCGATATCCACTGATGTTCTAAGCTTCCTTTTTGATATCGATTTGCAGGCCAATCGTTCGCCAGTGCCCAAATCCGTACACAAATATGTTACCCCAAATTCGCCCCTTCCCAGCTCTCGACCGAGATTGTAGCGTTGTGTAATGTCGTGACCTGTAGGATCGCTCAATACAAAGAAACTGTTTTCGCAATTTCGAGATGCAGATGGGTTGTGATAGTCGATTGAGAAAGGATTCGGTTTGCGATTTCCCCTCCTCTTTTTCTTCTTCTCCTTTCTACGAGCGGAATTACCAGTAACGCAGCAATTTCCCATGATTTGGAAATGATCGAATCTTTAAATTTAGTTTCAGGAGAATTCTGATTGAAAAAACAACACGTCAATCTATCGATTTAAATTAACACATAAGAAATGAGAGATAATGTGAAGATACATGTGCGAGAATTCGTGAAAAATACCAGTCGTTCTGGGAGATCGATGTCGTTACAGGAAAAGGGTAAAAATTAGAGGGGTGATGAAAAGTCAAAAGGTTTGAATCAATGGTGATGAAAGAAGGGTTTGTTGTTGGGGGTGTTATTCAATCGGCCATGGATGAAGCATGAGATGATGATATGAATGAGAGAGAAGGAGAGTCAAAAAGCTCTTTTGCAGACTTTTCTCCCTCCAAATTCCCTCTCGTTTTCTCTTTGTTTCTCCTGTCTCTCCCTGTCCTATTGTTATCAAAAGTTGTTCCTTTCAAATGCTGGTATTGGCCTTTTATACCAAATATATCAACCAACTATTTATTAGGTACTTCATAGAACAAACTAATTTTCAAAAATAAAAAGTATTACTTGGTGCAAACATGAATAAATTATGCATCGCATGATCCATTTTATATGGACGTAATCTTATAAAACAAACATGAATAAATTTAGATCAACTTTTTAAATAAGTAAAATGTCTCATACATGATAATATCATGAAAATATCCAGTTGATCTCTTGTTTGCTAAAAAGTTCTAGAAAAACATTATGGTTAGAAAAATGGGCAAGCTATGTTTGACATTGCTTAGGGGAGGCTATGTTTGGTTGATTTGTGTACTTTTTAAGACTAAGATCAATTATATGTGGTATTAACTTGATGATCTAGTTCAAGTTGTAACTTCTCATTTTAATATTTGGTTACGTTTATAATTGTTGATATGCTCCAAACCATATGGATGGGTCATCCGTTTGGCGACACCTTTCAAAACTGTCGTGACCTGTCATATTTTTTATGTTACCTTTTTTCCTACCCATCAATTTCAGAAGTTGAGTATTATTAGGACTAGAGCTGTAACCGAACCAAACGTTCAACGAACCGTTCGTGAACTATTCGGCGGAATATTTGTTTATGTTCGTTTATTTAATAAATGAACAAACATGAATACAAATTCTCGTTCATTTAACTAAACGAACGAACATGAACAATGGTCTTGTTCGTTCAATTATGTTTGTGAATGTTCGTTATGATGTTCATTTACGTTCGTCTATGTTTGTTCATTTAAGTTCCTTTTATATTCATATATGTTCATTTGTGTTTAATTACATTACAATATTATAATAGTTCGTTTATGTTTATATATGATCAATTGAGTTTGTTTATCTATGTTCGTTTATGTACGTTTAACATGTTCATGAACGAACATGAACAAGATAATTTGTTATAGAATGAACATGAACAAGAAAACTCATTCGTTTATCTGTTTGTGTTCATTCGTTTGTTCGGCTAACTTAAAGGAACGAACATGAACAATCTATCGTTCGTGTTTGTTCGATTCGTTTACAGCCCTAATTGCGACTCCTTTTAGATTAGTATATATAGGGATTATTAGATACGTTTTAAATTATCCCTTTCATTCTCGTTTTACACAAAAACGCCTTTCTAAGCATTCAAGATTTTGTGTCTGTAGGGTTGTCGGCGGCTACTGCTGCAACTTCTTCTCCTCTGATGGTGGTGGTGGAGGGTGAGGATAGGTGGCAATGTCCGATTTCTTCATAGGGGTTGTGAGATCTGATTTTTTGATGCCTCACCCTCTTGGGTTCTCTCCTAGGACTGCTTCAATTTCCATGGGGAATAGGGTCGATCCGATGTCGGTGAAGTGAGGTTTGCTAAGAACCCACATATTTGTTCTCGAACTTTTGATCATAGAGTGATAGGAGCTTCAAAGGGCTCTCATTCTCGGTTGTCTAGTCTCGATGAGGCATTTTTTATGAAATCTCAAAGACAATTGAGATAGGACAGTTCTTAAGGCACTCTATGGTGGGTTGTCAACGAGTCTTGAAGGAGATGATACTAGAATGGGGGAATTGATGGTTAATACATGAATTGTTTGTTGATAAATGTGCAAAGGGCGGGGAATCGTGATAAATGTTCCCAGATAAAATCTTTATGTAGCAGGAATCGGGTTAATTTTTTGGAGTGCAGGAAACAAAAATTGAGGTGATGGAATGGTTCGGGTTTTTTAGGGAGACTCTTCTTTCCGGTATGAGAGCTTCATTTCTTGAGGTCTCTTGGGTGGTATTTTGGTTTTTTGGGATCTGAATGTGTTCAAAAAGATTAATGTCTTTATTCATAATCATTTTATGGTGGTCGAGGCTTTGTGGGTTCCGTCTGATCTCTAATGGTTATTATGGTCAATGCTAGTAGGAATTGGATAGTAAGAGAAAGCTTTAATAAGTTGTGAGACCAAGAAGAAGTGGTCATCAAAGACTTCAATAAGGTGTGAGATACATATGAGGGGCTGGGTTCTTAGTTTTTTCGAGCTTCAGCTCTCTGTTTTAATCAATTCTTTGCAAATTTGGACCTTTTTAATATTCCTCTAAGGGGTCCTCTGTTTACTCTGTGTAACAGTGTGAGTCCAAATTCAGTAATTCAGATCAGTTTTTGGTTTCTAAGGGGTTTTATGAAATATTTCCTCATCTTTTGAGTCCTATTTTGGAGAAAATAGTTTTCGGATTATCTCTTATTCTTCTGCTAGAGCATATGGTTGACTATGTTCCTTTTCTGTTTAGATTATTCAACTTGTGGTTCCTTATGGAGGTTTTTTAGGAGGTGATAACTTCTTCTTGGTCTCAAATGGTTGACGTGGGTGAGAATCCATGGTTGGCTTTTATAAAGAAGTTATAGCTTCTTAAGGCCAATTAGAGACGACGGTTTTGAAGGGTTCTCTTTTGGTTTTATAACAAGATCTTGGTACCTTCTTGCTGATGATAGTCGTTCTTTTGTGAGTCACTTCAAACCAGAGACAACGATTCTGAAGGGGATTAATGCCTCTTCCTTTACAGTGATCCCCAAGACTCACGACCCAAAATCCATAAAGGATTTTTGGCCTATTATCCTAATAGGTTGTCAAAATGAGATTATTAACAAACTATTGGCTAATCGGTTGGAGGAGGTTAGTAGTGTGGTTAGCTTGGAACAATCGGCATTCATTAAAGGTTGTAAAGTTCTCGATGGTTATTTAATTTTGAATGATGTGGTTGCTTGGTGTAAAGATAAGATGAAAAATTTGATGGTGTTTAAGTTAATTTTAAGAAAGCTTATGAACTACTTTCTTTGTATTACCTTATTGATATTTTGGAGATAATGGGGTTCAGGCCGATTTGGTATCGTTGGATTCGTGCGGTTTTATTCTTTGCTAAAACCTAGGTTTCGGTTAACGACTCTACTATTATGGAGTTTGATATTCATCTTGGCCTTAGGTAGGGTGATCCGCTCTCTCCTTTTCTTTACATTATTGCGATGGATGGCCTTCACTTAGTTTTATATCAAACTAGTTGTGCTATATACTTAGGGATGTGGCTGCCGAGCGTGATATTGTGTCAGTCTCGCATTTCTTCTATGATGATGATGCAATTCTGATGTGTGATTAACATTTGGAGAATGCTAAAATAATTCTCTGTATTTTATGTTGTTTCTTTTCGGATTCGAGGCTTAAGAATAACTTACATATGAACCTACGAGCCTATTTATATGGAAAACATGGTTGGGTATAAACAATATAGTAAAGTAAAGCAGTTGCGCGTACAGGACAAGCAAGTTATTGAGGGCTCTTTATGCCAAATACTTTTACACTACAGGGGAGAATGCTAAAATAATTCTCTGTATTTTACGTTGTTTCTTTTCGGATTCAAGGCTTAAGAATAACTTACATATGAACCTACGAGCCTATTTATATGGAAAACATGGTTGGGTATAAACAATATAGTAAAGTAAAGCAGTTGTCGTACCATCAGAGATATACAACTTTCTGATAATCATACAACTAAAAAAAGTATCACATCAAATCTTGTCTCCTAAAGTAATTACTATAGTAATAGTCAACAATTTGTTAGTATATTCTTCAAACTCCAACACCTTGGATGCATCTATCCTTCAGAGTCCTAATTAAATGTCTTCATATCTTTAGAGTGTTGATCCTTCAGAGGGGTCATAATGGTCACTTTTCATGTATCAATGGTCTTTATATAATTAACCTTCTGCTAGCTAGCTTAGTCTTAACTTGCAAGAAATTCCAACACTCGTTTGATCCACTTTCGTATAGCAAGCAGTCATTTGATGTCTTCAACAATATTAAACTTTAGAGGTTTGGATGCTCTCTTAGATTTAAGATTAACATTAATCATCCCTTCAAGGGACACAGAGGTGCAATGATGCTTTGGAATTGTTCTCAAGAAGTACTTTGGTCCTTCCTTTACATGAGTGAAGATGGCACCCGATGTAGGATCATAGGCGGCTTCTCAACTTCTTTTTTTAGTCCCTATGAGTTAGTTTTTATTTCTTCGAGCATTTCTGTTTCAAAATGAGAGAAAGGTTTGTTGGAAACACTCCTGAGATGGTACCATGAAGATGTATGGATATATTGACTTGAATAAATGTAAATTGATAAGATCCATGGTTGAGTAGCTTATAACCAAAGTGTTTCCCAACAGTCAGAAGGTCGGTAACATTCATATTTGGGAAGTTGGATTTAGTGACATATTAGGCTTTCTCATCACTTTCCTATGCAGCATGAGTCTTATAAAAATCTTCAAGATGTTTGCGCTCCATTTTTATTCGCTTATTACATACATTTGTTGCTCAAAGCATGGGAATAATGGATAGTATGTTGCATCTGAGGATGTTGGCAAATCCCATTGAAAATCATCAAAGGAGGGAGAAGCATGAGTTTTATCTTGGAATGAAATCACCATCGATCAGTGGCTGGAGGAGATCAATCCAATGAATGAAAGTGTGATGCACCTCCATAACAATGATTGCAACTTCTTCTTTGGATGATGATTCTGCAAAGACTTTGTGAAACATCCAATGCATGATTTTATTTTAAGTAATATTTTATGAATAAAAAATTAATATCAAAATAGCTATCTAACACCCTCAATTAATACACATCATAACTGGTGTAATAACTTATAAAACATCATGAAGTGAAGATTTCATTCTTTTAAAAAAAAACTTTTCTTTTAGTCATTAAGTCATCATTTAAAACTTTTGGTCCCAATAAAAACAATTGAGTTTAAAAATATTAAACAACTTCGGGGCTTACAAACTCATATCAAAAACAACCATAGTAAAGCAATAAGATGTCTCAAAGCTAATGTATTGTAACCATTCAACATTTCTACCGAAATTTCGGCATGACCACTAGGATAATTGGATAAAATTCATATAGACTCAACTTAATCAAAAATAGCCCAAAAACAATACGGGACATAGCAGAACTTTACAGTACAACTACAAGGGTTATTCTAAACCATAAACACAAACTCTCTCAATTACATATCATATTATACCGCATTAGGGATAACTCTATCTTCCAATCATCTTTTTTATCTATAATCCACATCACAGCTTCTAAGTCCTTCCTTTCTATCATCTGATGTCAATGATCCTGTTCCTAAGTACATAGCATTATATAAAAACAAACAATACATGATATGGAAGTCTCGTGAGTTACATGGGTTTTAAACCCAACAAGTTTAAACAAATCTTGATAACAATATTCATCATAAATCAAAAAAACCATTACTTCTTCATCATAACATAAGATCATCACTTTCTAATCAACACATAAGTCATTACATTATAATAAAAACATAAGTCATTACTTTATCATAAAAACTTAGGTCACTATTTCATCATAAAAACTTAAGTCATTATTTCATCATAAAAACTTAGATCATTATTTCATCATAAAAACTTAGGTCATTATTTCATCATAAAATCTTAGATCATGTGCTTTCATAGTTTTTTTCATTGGCATCATTTTCTTACAGGCGCCCCCATAGGTCATCCCCTTCCCGAATTGAAACATATCCATTCGTAAGGTTGTGCATTGCATAAACTTCCCTCCCCTTCATGGAATACAACACAATATATACATAAGGTTTTGCATCAAGACAACTACTTCGCGACGGGAGGTACCATCCCAGTACTGTCTGTCCCCCCCCCCCCCCCGTTCTTGGTGGTAAGGTTCATAGTCCGAACATCATCATCATCACTTTCATCTTTAATTATCATTTTACTTGTCTTAATTCATATGATAGAATTTTTGGTCTTTACTTCATATGTCATTATAATTATGTAAAACCATTTCAATCATTCAACATGAATCAATACTTTTAATTCAATCTCTAGAAATCATTTGTCAAACCATTTATCATAAAACATTTAACATTAAAACTTGTTGCTATATACCCAGTAAATATCCTCATGTACTCACCTCAGTAGCTAGGTATGTCTAGATACACTAATCCACTAGCTCTAGGCTTTTACTGCTTCCAAACATCCTTCAACCTCTATTGATTTAGTAAGATGTTAGTACATAATACACAACCAAACACATAATCTTTATCACATCACACATGAACTCTTTCTAAACATCATCTAATTCCATTACAAATATTAAGTGTGATTCTTAAAGCATAATAGTCATTTTGGACACTTTTACCCTTTTGTCACACTTTGACCATAGACGACATTTTCATGTTTCCACAAGGTTACTTTTAGCGACATTAAGATTTTTACTTTTTATAAACTCACTACAATGTTCAGATTTCAAAACATCTTTCGTTTTACTCATTTATGTCATTTTGGCAAAATTAAATCAACAAAGTTTCTAAAAATAGAAATCGTTGTAAAACACGTTATTTTTTGTTCATTGATACTAATGTGTTTTCCAACACTTCAAAATTTCCATTCCAGTTACATTATATGTTTCCTTTTATTCCATTCTTTATATATTAAACTTGTCCCATTAAAGTTGGAATCGTAATTCTATTACACTATACCAATTTTTTGTCCCATTAAATGTTGAAACACATAATTCCATTCTTTTCTGTTTTTAAATGATGGAATCATCAATTCCATCCTTACCAATTACCATAACAATGTTACTAACTCGGGTTCCACTCAATTGCAACACTTTACTAATTTTCTTTAAGAATCACACTTCATTTTCCTTTCACAATCCCTTATCCTTTAAACAAGTTACTAATTCCAACATGTGGCTAATCTTTATAAAAATATAAGTGTACAATATTTTTCAAGTCAAATTCATATTTACAAAGCTTGCCCATTCTTTCAAATTTTACCAAAACATCAATGTTTGCATAACATGTTAATATAATAACTTTTTATCAAAAGTCAAAGTTGTCCTCTTTTGCCAATTGATTACCAACAAGCTACCTAGTTCCATTTTCCTAATTCTTTCTAACTATTTCCAAGATCATATATTACACTTTGATATGTATGAACTTCATAAGATGTAAAAAATACCATGCTAGCAACAAAAGACCCATATTTGAACAATCATTATCATTTCTGGCGTAGTTCATGCTAACAATAAACAAAATATAGCTTGTTTCATCACATCTTCCCAACTTCAATCAATAACAACAATCATCACTCATAATGTAAAAATTCATCTTTTAACATAATATGTTCTTCACATAAATATTTGGTCTTCCTAGTCTAACAGCTCAATATATGTAAATTTCAGCATGAAATTCGATTCCATAAACATTTAACTTCAAGAACACTAAGGTGCTGTTTGTTTTTGAAGAGGTAAAAGGTCTGCAGTCTGCGGACCACATCTGCAGACATTTGTAGCAGCAGATGTGGATCAAATGTCTGCAGTCTGCAAAGAGAAAACTGTTTGTTTTTTAAAGTCTGCAAACTGTAAAATAACCAAAAAAACCATATACAATTTCAGCAACATGTTTCCAACAAGCGTTTTTATTGCTCGGTGGTGTTGGATTAGGTGTCTAAGCCATGACTAATAATTAGTATTTATCTAAATTAATAGTAGCATAGTCCATTTGGGTTGCCCTCATAGTTGGAGGATTGGTAGAAAGTCCAGTAGAGAGAAAGATTGATTTATTATGTGATTAATAAATCAATAGAAATTAAATAAATAGTTTATTAATATATTTAAGTGATAATATATTAATTAGAAACTATAATAATTAATTAGACATTTTTCTGGAATTAATTGGAATTAATTTGGTGGTTAAATTAATTAATTAAAGGTGCAGGGACTAAAACTGTAATTATTCAATAGATGAGTAAGTGACAGTTTTGAGTGAGTGTGTGGTTGGCGGCATATATATATATATATATATATATATATATATATATATATATATATATATATATATATATATATATATATATATATATATATATATATATATATATATATATATATATATGTTGGATTAGGTGTCTAAGCCATGACTTATAATTTGTATTTACCTAATTAATAAAAGCAAAGTCCATTTGGGTTGCCCTCATAGCTGGAGGTTTGGTAGAAAGTTCGGTAGAGAGAAAGGTTGGTTTATTATGGGATTAATAAATCAATAGAAATAAAAGATATGGTTTGTTAATATATTAAAGTGATAATATATTAATTAGAAACTATATTGATTGATTAATAATTAATCAGGATTAATTGGATTAATTTCTGTGGCATTAATTAGATTAATCAGGAAGTCAAGGATTAATGTCGTACAAATTCAATAGTTGAATTGCGGCGCGCGGCGCGCCAATGTAAATGCTGCGACGCGCGTACATATTCGTACGAATTCAATAGTCGAATTGCGGCGCGCGGCGCGCCAATGAAAAGGCCGCGATACGCGTACGTATAATCCGGAAAATGGCTGACGGCTAGGGTTTCTTGTTTCCCTATAAATAGGGAACCCTAGGCCTCATTATAAGTGCTCATTCTATTATTCTCTCTGGAATTTTCGTCCACCCTCTGGCTCCCTGGGTGTGATCTCATTTGAGGCAGGACACTTGTGCTGCTTAGCTTCAAGATTAAAAACTAAAGGTTAGTTTTTCTGATTTATTTCTTTTAGTTAATTTTTGTTTGGCCTTTAGGAATTAGTTACATGTTCAAAGTCAGAAAACATAGATCTTTTCTAGGTTGCATGTGAACTTAGGTTTTAGTTCGTGGTTGCGGAAAACCTTTCAGTGGTATCAGAGCATTTGGTTGTTTTCTTATTGAATTGCTGTAATAATTTTCCTAATATTTAGGGTTTATTGTGTATAAACTCTTTGGGCCTGATATGGATTTTGGGTTTGGGTTTTAGAAACCTTTTCCCCTCCCCTTGGTAATTTTCGAAAATAGGCATTAGGGTTTTGGAAGGCTTTCTATTTTTGGTAACTTTAATTGTTTAATTAAATGGATAACCTTAAACCCAGTTTGTTTTGAATTCGATAATTAGGGGTTTAAGATAGGTTTAAATTGATTTGATTAATTTGGAAAAACCTATCTACATTTGAATTAATTTAATTAATTATTTAATTAAAAGATAATTCAAGGGATTTAATTTAATTTTAATTTAATGGTTAAATTTCGAAAAAAAATTAAAGGATAAATCCTAAATATTTTAAAAGGTTTAAAATATCTAGATTTAATTAATTTAATTAATAGTTTAATTAAAAGACGAATTAAATCGAATTTAAAGGTTTAATTTAATTTGAAATTTAATAGTTAAATTTCAGGAAATTAAAAGATAAACCAGGAATTTTTTAAAAGGTTTAAAATACATCTTATATATATTATTAAAAGTTAATACTATATGTATAAGATAAATTGGTTAGTCAAATCATTAGTAGGCCTCATTCACGAAGCTGGTCTATAAAGTGGGTATAAGGAGACTGCCTATAAAATGGCGGTCTAATGGGTGTTCACTCTCACCCACCGCTCGCCTGATCAGTGGAGGGTCGTTAGCCGAACAGTTTTGATAGGACCGCTTAATCATTAAAAGTATAATGATCAAAGTGCTAGATCCCGTACAAGAATTCCCAATCTAGTTACTTTAGAAAAAATGTGAATTTGATGCTAACCCATGAAATTGCACATTGCACTTTATGAAACGTTGGTGGAGCGTGTGTGGGTTATCGGCACACCAATGGGGGTTCATAAAGAGTGGCAATGGGTTTCTCGAGTGTTATCATTGTTGATGGAGCGTGTGTGGTTAACCGGCACATCAATTTGAGATGATAATGGACCCCGAGAGTACCAAGCTAATTTGCATGGTTATTCACACCCGGTTTGTGATCCTCGGCATCCCAGTCACAAACGGTGGGGCATATCCGAGATTAAACATGTCATTGAACAGTTCAATGAATCTCACAGATCTAGGAATTTCATAAGACTGAAATTGATAATAGTTATCTACCTTAATGACCAATGTGTTGTGACTACGGCATCCCTCTTCACAGCATAGTTGGGGTATTTTGGATCCTAGCCTTGTTAAATAATATATATTGGGTAATTATTTAAAAGGATTAATTAAACGAATAAATTCAAATTTTATATATGTCTAAAGAAAATGTCATTCTCCTCCTTCTCCTCCTTCACCCATTTCTGAGAGCTTCAGAAAGCACCTGTTTAGTATGGTAAGGCTGACTAGCCTGTACTATGTGATATGGTTTTGCAATTAGAGAATAGTTCTTAGTTTTGCTGGCGAACCATATCCGACTGAGTGTCCGCTCCCAAACATGGCATCACACAGCAGCTTGTGATGAGCATGACTCTTTGACTATTGAGTCCAAGGAAGTTCGTTGCCTTATGCTATTGATCATTAACCCCGAGTTCCGCAGGGATTTAGAATTCCTGGGGTCTGATAAGTTAGCACAGCTAGTTGAGGAAAGGTTCCGAGAACTGGTTAACGAACTAGGATCTTCAAAGAGCTTGAAGCCGCAAGCTAGAATGAAGCAGCACCCGTTTGCATGTTCCCAAGTTTGAGGGATACATAGGCGAACAGTATAAAACTGGTTTCCCCTTGTGATCAGGAGTTAAGCATTAGCTCGACTAGCTGATCCGTTCATCCAGATGAATAGGAAGGGTAACCGGATAAGACAATCATGGAAATGCATTAAATGTCGACTCTAAATGAGTCGTTCATGGAGAAGCATAGTTCTATTGATTCAGCTGTTTCACGAACTAGGATCTTCAAAGAGCTTGAAGCCGCAAGCTAGAATGAAGCAGCACCCGTTTGCATGTTCCCAAGTTTGAGGGATACATAGGCGAACAGTATAAAACTGGTTTCCCCTTGTGATCAGGAGTTAAGCATTAGCTCGACTAGCTGATCCGTTCATCCAGATGAATAGGAAGGGTAACCGGATAAGACAATCATGGAAATGCATTAAATGTCGACTCTAAATGAGTCGTTCATGGAGAAGCATAGTTCTATTGATTCAGCTGTTTCAGGATTAAGTCCAGTATTAAGGTGCATCAAGAAATGATCCAGATCATCTGGACCGATTGTTCGATGTTTCAAACTGGGAATCCATAAGGTGGGACACAGTCACAGAAAGATTGAAAAAATGCTCTAAAGCCAAACCGTTTGGCAAACTCAGTAATATCTTAAAACTCACAATACCTGATCCTCATTTCCTTGATACAGGATGTGTTTCACACATTTTCTCTGTATGCACGAACTCTGGAGGATGCGGGATGGTGTCGCACAGGAGCATATTCGGATTGGATCTGGAGCTCGTGCGGTTTTTTGAGTTAAGCTAGATATTTGTTCTTGTTATTAGTTTATAGATACATACGACATGGATTCGC
The DNA here is from genome assembly GCA_023525715.1 of Cichorium intybus. NCBI lineage: Eukaryota > Viridiplantae > Streptophyta > Magnoliopsida > Asterales > Asteraceae > Cichorium > Cichorium intybus. Next base: position 136,756,749 of record CM042009.1, read on the forward strand.
ATAGTACATTGTTCTGAGGATAATTCTGGTTTAATGAAATTCTTTTTGAAAAATGATTGTTTTAATTGTCCTCGAAATGTTGTGTGAATGTGTTGATGACGTAAATGGTAATAACTTGAATGTTGATACATCCAATGGGATTGGATTTGTAAATTGTGTTCTTTATGATTGTTAAAGTGAATTTTATGAGAATCACTTCAACCAAAGGTCCAGTTGGACAGGACTTTGGAATCATTTGACTTAGAGTCACATGATGAATTGAGTGCTTAATAAAATTAATTGTGGCAAGAAAGGAATCACCCAAAGATCCAATGGATAGGATTTTGGAATCAGTTGACTTGGAGTCAGGTGATGATTGCATGTCTTGAACAATATTAACAAAGTCATAAATTTACATGGAACTGTAAAGGTATTAAGATTTTGAGCAACAGACACATAAGTTACTGTGTATTGCTCGAATCTTCGAACAGAACACGATTAGTTATGCTTCAAAATATTTGCCAAATAGTTTGACAAAGATGGCTTCGCTTATCGGAATAAGCGATTGATTGGAACCTTGAAGTGTTCAAGGATTTCAAAGGAAGTATAAGATCAACAGAACCTGACTGACTACATAGACTGAGAAAATGTTTCACAGTTTATCCTCTTCAAAGAACACTAATGGTAATAATGTGTCTTAGGGAAGATGATGGAGCATTGATCGAAATAGTTTTGATCCTCGATGTATAAGATACATTTCCGATTAGTATCTCAATGAATTGAATATTCAACCAGTCAGACCGCAGAAGCCATATTCTGACCACATCTTAGACTAAGTAGGTTATGTTGACACTGTCTGAAATGTAAAGCTGGGATCGTCCCACTAGTACATAGAAAGTCCAGGGTCATGTAGCATTCGTCTGAATCTCATGACAAGCCTGAAACTGATCAGCAATGTCGTTTCATTGGCCATTCTGGTTATCCTTTGAAAGAAGAGTACTTTTAGAAAGAACTCAAGTTCTAAGGAAACAGTGGGATTAAGAATAATCCTGAAGGAGTTCAGGGATTAGCCAAGTGAAAGAACCTTTAGTCACCACTGGGTCTTGACCCGGAATTAGATTCCTGTTAAACCTGACATACCCTCTCTTCGCTTGACCAGTAGTTATTGTCACTGTCATAAGGAGTTATGATTTGGGTGATATACCGGGTAGTGGTAAAACACTAAAGATGGTACGGATAAGTAATCCGACTGCTGGAAGCATTGGTGAGCCCAGTTGCTGCCAAATAAGAGAACCTTACCGCAAGACACAGTCTATGTGACAGTTTGATTGATCTTTACAACTGGTCTAGGAACCAGTGGGAGTAATTGAATCATCAAAAGAAGGGAACATAGAAATGTACTTACAGAACATCTGGTTGAATGAGTCATCACTTGGAGTCAAGCAACTGATTCTGAGAGAAGCACTCTCAATAGAAGATGTAATCCGAGAGGATTCTGTGTGGCATAGTGTGAGTCGTTAGTGGAGCGTGTGTGGTTTACCGGCACACTAATAGGGACTTACACAGAGCATGCCATTACAAAAGGTACATGGCCCCGGGATTCGTCCCATAGGCATCTCGCAAGAAAGGATATTCGGATTCTCAAAATAGGCCAAAAAGGTTTGGATTTTGTGAATAGCCTGAAAGATTGCCTTTAATATGTCGGAAAGGTTTGAATTTCGGTTTCGCAAAATGTGCCATAAGTTCTGGATTTTGTGAATAGTCCGAAAGAGTCATATGACGGTGTCAAAGCCAGTGGGAGTATCGTTGTTATCTGCTATCATTGTATGTGGGTTACATACTGGTTCTAGGAAACGTCTCTTATCATTACAAAGTGTAATGACTTGGTGTTAAGAAACGGTTCGCTATGAAAGACTTTAAGAGATACAACATAATCAGGTGGTTGTGAACATCTATTAGATAGATCGGAATTCTGCCAATATGATCTTGATGAGATTCAAGATGCATAACCCCAGGAATGGAGTTTTCTGTAATTACAAAGTGTAATGAATTGGCATGAAAGAAACAAAGAAGGTGCAGCATGCTCACGTAGTTCATAGACATCTATCAGATAGATGAGACTGACAGTATTGACTTAGCCGTTGAGAATATGATATTGATGGGATTCAAGATGCATAAGAAAGAGTCCCTAAAAGGAAATGGTTTCCGGAAATCATGACACAAGGATTATTGGTAATCTTAGGATTCCGAAAGAGCTTGGAATGAGATTACAGCAGGTTCCTCAAGCCTCTTGGACAAATCAGAAGTGTTATGAACATATCCTGGTGACTTAATGCTTAGAGCATTATAAGTTGGATTCAGGATATTGCCTGGCTGAGAATACTGAATGGATTTTTTTGAACAGACGTGAGAAATCATTGGGAAATGATTAGGGTGATTGATTTGAAAGGGTTTTCAAATCGGTAATTGTTTACACTAGAACGCGGTGCGGTAGGACTTCATGGTTAAAGGATTTCGTTGGTTTCTGATGGAGCGCGTGTGGTTCACCGGCACATCATGACACCTCGAAATTGTCTTAGGGTGTAGTCATGTAGACTAAAGACCAGAGAACCATGGGCAGTCACGGTACACACCACCGGAATGGAGTTGTGAGAGAGAATGACAAAATGACAAATTGAGATATCATCGGAAGAGTATCTGATAGGATCATCTGCAATAAAGTGTATAAGTGTTAGACACTTGGATACATAGAAAGAGTGAAAAGGTCATAGACATAGATATAAAAGGCTTGAATTGAAAGGTTAAAAGAGAATAAGAAACCGATAATAGTTGTGATAAATCTGACTTGGTGATTACCTCGTGGAGACTTGGTAATAAGCAGGAGTAGCTGCCAGTCAGATTTTATGTTTCGCTTTTGCATGTTTTACTTCCTGAATAATTGGATTATTCAAATATCCACAGTCGTTCATACTCTTAGGGAGTAAGTATGAAGGAAGACTGTCATGAATTGGTTTGTAGATTGTCTAAGGAGTTAGACATGACAATAAGATTGCTGCAACGTTCATGAGTACTTAGAAATGGAGATTTGAGTATTGGATAAACCCGCGCTCAATGGATTGCTTCATGGATTATATCACGAGCAATGTTGAGACGATAATATCTTATGGTCTTAAAGTGGAGAGATATGAGTTATAATTTGCAAGGCGGTTGTTCATTGATAGTACGAAAACGCATCGGTAACTCGGTGTTATAAAACGTGCTGTTGTGAGTGATTTGTCGGGTAAAAGATATAACATATCAGTCGAAGCTTATTCGTCCCTTGACCCTGACGGGAAACAGATATCTGTTGGCCACCCGATGATTTTGAAGTTGACTGAAGTGCTGGCCAGCCAGGACTGAATTGATTCGTTCAATTAGAAGTCTGAGAGTCATAACCAAAATCAGAAATCGAGAAACAGTGTCAGACAAAGATTGATCTCAATCCATGTCTCATGTCTGAAAATATATTGTTGGACGGAGGATCATCTGATCACTTATCTATGGACAGAACTGACTAGGTCAGAGTTCGGCAGCAGTTTCTAGGAAGCTACAGTTTGCTGATTAATTAGAGGTTAAATTGGTAATTATAGTCATAGACTTATCCAAGTGGGAGACTGTTGGATTAGGTGTCTAAGCCATGACTTATAATTTGTATTTACCTAATTAATAAAAGCAAAGTCCATTTGGGTTGCCCTCATAGCTGGAGGTTTGGTAGAAAGTTCGGTAGAGAGAAAGGTTGGTTTATTATGGGATTAATAAATCAATAGAAATAAAAGATATGGTTTGTTAATATATTAAAGTGATAATATATTAATTAGAAATTATATTGATTGATTAATAATTAATCAGGAATTAATTGGATTAATTTCTGTGGCATTAATTAGATTAATCAGGAAGTCAAGGATTAATGTCGTACAAATTCAATAGTTGAATTGCGGCGTGCGGCGCGCCAATGTAAAGGCTGCGACGCGCGTACATATTCGTACGAATTCAATAGTCGAATTGCGGCGCGCGGCGCGCCAATGAAAAGGTTGCGACGTGCGTACGTATAATCTGGAAAATGGCTGACGGCTAGGGTTTCTTGTTTCTCTATAAATAGGGAACCCTAGGCCTCATTATAAGTGCTCATTCTATTATTCTCTCTGGAATTTTCGTCCACCCTCTGGCTCCCTGGGTGTGATCTCATTTGAGGCAGGACACTTGTGCTGCTTAGCTTCAAGATTAAAAACTAAAGGTTAGTTTTTCTGATTTATTTCTTTTAGTTAATTTTTGTTTGGCCTTTAGGAATTAGTTACATGTTCAAAGTAAGAAAACATAGATCTTTTCTAGGTTGCATGTGAACTTAGGTTTTAGTTCATGGTTGCAGAAAACCTTTCAATATATATATATATATATATATATATATATATATATATATATATATATATATATATATATATATATATATATATATATATATATATATATATATATATATATATTCGATTTTAAGTATAGATAAATAAGGTTTGAATAATTAAGATAAAGGTTTATCTTAATTTGAATTCAAAAAGAGTTTATCCGTAACATTTATATGGTAACCACTTGGAACCTATAAATAGGGGTTCCTGGCCACACTCTTTTCTGCGATTTTTATATACTCTCTCTGAAGGATTTTCGGCAAAGCTCCAAGCTAGGGTGTGACTGCATTTGAGGCAAGATATTTATATTGCTTTGCTTCCAAGATTCACTAAAGGTTGGTTTTTCTTAATCTCTTCTTTTAGTTTATATTTTCTGGGCCTTTTAGGATTTGTTATATGTTTAACTAGAAGAAAACTTAGATTTATATAGATTGCATGTGAACTTAGGATTTTTAGTTCATAGTTGCAGAAAACCTTGCAGTGGTATCAGAGCTATTTGGTTTGTTTTCTTGTTAAATTGCTATAACTATATCCTGTAAATTAGGGTTTAATGGTTTTAAACCCTAATGTGGCCAATTCGAAAATTAGGGTTAGGGTTTCGAAAACCCTAGCCCCTCCCCTCCTGCTTGGCGTGTTTTTGTGATAGGGTTTAGAATGCTTTCTATTTTTTGTAACTTTAATTGTTTAAATAGATAAACCTTAAACCTCTTATCCAAAAAATCAAAAATTAGGGATAAGGATAGGTTTAAATTAATTTGATTATTTTGTGACACCTATCTGCAATATTAATTAATTTAATTAATTGTTTAATTAAAAGATAATTAAAAGAATTTAATTAATTTAGATTTAATTGTCTTTAATTTCGAAAATTAATAGATAAAATCTAGTATTATTTTAAAAGGTTTAAAATATCAAATTTAATTAATTTAATTAATTGGTTAATTAAAAGATAATTAAATCGGTTTTAATGGTTTAATTTAATTATAAATTTAATAGCTTAAATCGACAATAAATTAAAAGATAAACCAGAAACAATTTTTTAAAGGTCTAAAAAAAATTACATCTTATATATATATTATAACTAGGAAGTTATTATTATATGTATGAGATTAAATGGTTAGTCAAATCATTAGTAGGCCTCATTTACGAAGCTGGTCTATAAAGTGGGTATAAGGAGACTGCCTATAAAATGGCGGTCTAATGGGTGAACACTCTCATGTTGGATTAGGTGTCTAAGCCATGACTTTACAACTATATTTATCTTGTTAATTGAAGCAAAGTCCATTTGGGTTGCCCTCATAGCTAGAGGTCAGGATAGAGTTCGGTAGAGTAAAAGGTTGATTTATTAATTGCTTAATAAATCAATAGAATTAATTAAATGGTTTATTAATATATTTAAGTGTTAATATATTAATTAGAAACTATAATAATTAATTAAGATTTAATCTAGAATTAATTGGATTTAATTCAGTGATTAAATTAATTAATTAAAAGTGCAGGGACTGGTTTGTATTTATTCAATAGTTGAATAACTGGCAAGCCAGTAGCCAGGGGCCTAAGTTGGCGAAATTATGAGTGGATACACTCATATTTCGAAACCCTAATTAGGGTTATGGAAAGCCTTGTCCAAATGGTTAATAGGCTTGCCCATTAAGGAGGCTCCTTAGGGTTTCAGCTGTAACCCTTGGAGGTTATAAAAGGAGGCACCTGGCCACCCTAAAACCTGCGCCACTTTCACCATACAAACTTTGCTGGACTGTCTTCTCCATTGCTGTGGGTATGACTTGCATTTGAGGCAGGATACTTTTGCTGCTAGTTTCAAGAACAAGATTCAAAGGTTGGTTCTTCTGATTTAAACTTTAGAATTAATTGTTGGCCTTTAGGTTTTAGTTTATTATCTTCATAGAAGAAAACATAGATCTTTCTAGGGTTGCATGTGAACCATAGGTATTTTGTGTTCATTGTTTGCTAGAAAACCCTTCAGTGGTATCAGAGCTTAGGTTGTTTTCTTGTGATTTGATATAAACTGCTTGAATTGTTTTTGCCTTGAGGTTTTGTGCGAAAAACACCTCATAGGAGAGGACAATTTCGTGGCCTAGGCTAGGGTTTCCTAACCCTAGCCTCCACCCCTTGGTTCCCCCTTTATTTGCTTGATTTACTTGCCTTGATTAGGATTGTTATTTATGGTAATTGCTGATTAATTAAATAACTAGAATCCTTTATCCATATATGGTAAATCTCGAAATCTAGGGATAAATATAGGTAATTAATTTGATTAATTTTGTGATGCCTATATTTGATTTAATTAGTTTAATTAATTGTTTAATTAAAAGATCAATTAAATCAGCTTAAAGAATTAATTAAATTTTCAAAAAATAGTTTAAAATTTACGAAAATTATAATTAAATTAATTCTAAAATATTTTAATAATATTAAAATATATCTTATATATTTATGATTAAAAGTTAATTATTTATATATAAGAAAATTGGTTAGTCTTACCGCAAGTAGGCCTCATTCACAAAACTGTCCTATAAAGAGGGTATAAGGCGACTGACTATAAAATGTTAGTCTAATGGGTATCTACTCTTACCCACCGCTCTCCTGGTCAGTCGAGTGTCGTTAGCCGAACGGGTTTGATAGAACCGCTAAGCCTCTTAAAAGTATAATGCTATAATTGAAAGTACTAGAACTTTGAACAAAACCCAATCTAGTTACTTTAGGTTAAAAATATGAATTGGTGCTAATCCATGGAATTGCACATTGCACTTTGTGGAACGTTGGTGGAGCATGTGTGGTTTACCGGCACACCAACTGGGGTCCGCAAAGAGTCGCAATGGGTTTCTCGATTTTGTCATTATTAACGGAGCGTGTGTGGTTAACCGGCACGTTAATTAGAGATGACAATCGACTTCGAGAGTACCAAGCTAATTTGCATGGTTATTCACACCCGGTTTGTGATCCTCGGCATCCCAGTCACAAATAGTGGGGCACATCCGAGACTAAACATGCCATTGAATAGTTCAATGTGTCTCAACAGATCTAGGAATTTCATAAGATTAAATTGATAAGTGTATTATCTACCTTAATGACCATTATGTTGTGATTACGGCATCCCTCTTCACACCATAGTTGGGGTATTTTGGGTCCTAGCCTTAATAAATAATATATTGGGTAATTATTTAAAAGGATAAATTAAACTAATAAAATTCTGTTTATTGTAGATGTCTAAATCAAGTGTCTATTCTCCTCCTTATCCTCCTTCACCCATTTTTTAGAGCTTCAGAATGCACCTGCTACATATGGAAAGGCTAACTGGCCTTAACTATATGGTATGGCTTCATAAATAGAGAATAGTTCTCTGCTTTGCTGGCAAGCCATATATGACTGAGTGTCCGCCACCCAAAACATGACATCACACAGTAGCCTGTGATGAGCATGACTCCTTGATTGTCAAGTCAAGGAAAGTTCGTTACCTAATACTATTGATCATTGACCCCGATTTCTGCAAGAATTTTGAATTCCTAGGGTCAGATAAGTTAACACAGCTAGTTGTGGAAAGGTTCCATGAACTGGTTGAGAAAGGACGAGCTAAGATCTTCAAAGAGTTTGAAGTGTGTAGGAAGTAGCACCAGTTCACATGTTCTCAAGACTGAGAGACACATAGGTGAACTGTATAAATTTGGTCCCATTTTGATCGGGAGTTAAAGCATTAGCTCGACTCGCTGATCCGTTCATCTTGATGTACAGGAAGGGAAACCAGATAAGACAATCGTGGACATGCATTCAATGTTGACTCTGTATGAATCGTTCATAGAGAAGCATAATTCCATTGATTCAGCTGCTTCGGGATTGAGTACAGTAATAGGACACATCAAGAAATGATCCAGATCGTCTGGACCGGGTCCTCGATGGTTCAAACTGGGAATCCACAGGGTGGGACACAGTCACGGAAAGATTGAAAAATGCTCCGAAGCCGAACAGTTTGGCAACTCAGGAATATCTTAAAACTCAGAACACCTGATCCTTAGTTCCTTGATACAGGATGTGTTTCTCACATTTGCTCTATATGCATGGACTTTATAGGATGTGGGATGTTGTTGCATAGGAGCATATTCATATTGGATCTGAAGCTCATGCAGTTTTAGAGTTTAGTTAGATACTGAAATCATGTTATTAGCTTATCAAATGCGTAAGACATTGCCTATCATATAATACATTGTTCAACGATTTTGTTTTAATAAAAATTGTCAATTTTCTTTTAACACATGTTGTTTGAAATATCCTTGAAATGTTGTATGATTGTGTTGAATGCATGATTAGTAATAACTTGAATATTGATACATCCAAAGTGTTTGGATTTAGGAATTGTGTCCCTTATGATTGTTAATGTTATAAGAATCAATTCAACCAAAGGTCCAGTTGGACAGGACTTTGGAATCGTTTGACTTAGAGTCTCATGATGAACTGAGTTCTTAATGTGTAAAGAAATGAATCAATCAAATATCCAGTCGGACAGGACTTTGGAATCATTTGACTTAGAGTCAGATGATGATTAAGTTCTTTATAAAGCACATGTGGCAAGAAATGAATCACCCAAAGATCCAAAGGATAGGATTTTGGAATCAGTTGACTTAGAGTCAACTGAAGATTGCAAGTCTTAAACAGAATTAACAAAGTCATAAGTTTACATAGAGATGTAAAAGACATTGAGATTAGGAGCAACGGACACATCAGTTTATGTGTATTGCTCGAATCTCCAAATAGAACACAATTGTTTGTACTTCAAAATATTTGTCAATCGGTATGACGAATATGACCTCGCTTATCATAATAAGCGATTGGATTGAATCCTTGAACAGTTCAAGGACTTCAAAGGAAGTACAAGACCTACAGAACCTGAGTGACAACATAAACTGGGAAAACATTTCACAGTTTATTTCCTTCCAAGAACATTTATAGTTATAATGTGTCTTAGGGAAGATGATGGAGCGTTGGTCGAAATAGTTCCATCCTCAATGTATGAGATACATTGCAAATTAGTTTTCGATACATTGAATACTAAACCAGTCAGACCATATTCCAACCACATCTTCGACTAAGTAGGTTTTGCAGACACTGTCTGAAATGTAAAGTTGGGATTGTCCCACTTGTACATTAAAGGTCCAGGGTCTTGTAGTTTTCGTCCGAACCTCACGACTGGCCTGAACCTAATCAGAAATGTCATTTCACTGACTATCCCGCTGTACCTGGAAAAGAAAGAGCTTTTTTAGAAAGAACTCATATTCTAAGGAGACAGTGGGAGTTGGGACAGTCCTGAATGAGTTCAGGATTAGCCAAGTGAAATAACCTTTAGTCATCGCTAGGCTTAGAGCAGAAATCAGATTTCTGTTTTAATACTGACATAACCTTCTCTTGACCAGTAGTACTGATCACCGTCATAAGTAGTTATGATCGGGGTGACATACCGAATGGTGGTAAAACACTATAGTTGGTACGGATTTTCAATCCGACTACTTGGAAGCATTGGTGAGCCCGGTTGCTGCCAATTAAGAGAACTTTAGGACGAGATACAGTCCATGTGACAGTTTGATTGATTTTACAACTGGTCTTAAAACCAGTGGGAGTAATCATCAAAAGAAACCAACATGGACAGAAACGTACCTTCAGAACATCTCATTGAGTGAGACGATACTCAGAGTCAAGTAATTGACTCCGAGAGAAGCACTCTCAATAGAAGATGAAATCTGAAAGGATACTGCATAATGTAAGTCGTTAGTGGAGCGCGTGTGGATCACCAGCACACTAATGAGGACTCACAAAGAATATGCCAGTATAAAGGTACATGGGCCCGGGATTTCCCCGCGGGCATCTCGCAAGAAAGGATATTCAGATTCTCGAAATATGCCAAAGGTTTGGATTTTGAGAAGGGGCTGAAAGATATCCATTAAGATGTCAGAAATGTTTGGATTCTCAAAATATACCAAAACCTTTGGATTTTGTGAATAGTCCATAACCGTGTCAAAGCCAGTGGGAGTGTTGCTGTTATCTATCTCCATATGTGTGTTTCTAGGAAACATCTTTTTTCATTACAAAGTGTAATGACTTGGTGTTAAGAGACGGATCGCTATGAAAGACTTAATAAAGATACGGCATGCTCAGGTGGTTACAAACGTCTATGAGATAGATCGAAACTCTGCCAAGATGATCTTGATGAGACTCAAGATGCATAGCTCAGGAAAGGAGTTTCATGTCATTGCAAAGTGTGATGATTAGGCATGAGAGGTATGAAAGGTGCAACGTACTCACATAATCCATAGACATCTATCAGATAGATGTTGTCATCAGTATAGACCTGGCCATAATAAGCATGATCTTGATAAGATTCAAGATGCATGAGAAAAAGTCTCCGAAAGGATATAGTTATTAAAAGTCGTGACACAAGGATTATAAGTAATCCTGATATTCCAAAAGGGTTTGGAATAGGACTAGATCGAATCCAACAAGTTTCTTGGATCGATCAGAAGTGTCATGAACATGTCTTGATGACCTAATGCTTAGAGCATACTGAGTCAGATTCAGGATATGACCTGGCTGGGAATACTTAATGGATTTTGTACATACATGAGAAATCATTGGAAAATGATTATGGGTGAATGTTGATAACAATTTGAAAAGAGTTTGTCAAATAAGGACTTAATGGTTAAAGAATTTTGTTGGGATTCCGATGGAGCGCGTGTGGCTCACCGGCACATCGTAACACCTCGAAATAGTCTTAGGGTGCAGTCATGTGGACTAAAGATCCCGAGAACCATGGAAAGTCACAGTACATAGAATGGAGTTGTTAGTGAGAATAAGGGTATGACCAAAATTGAAATATCATCGGAAGGACATCCGATCGTATAAAGTGTATAAATGTATAACATTTGAATACATAGAAATAATGAAAGGTCAAGTAGACATAGATACATAATACGAATTAAATAGTTTAAAATCTAGCAACCGATAATAGTTTATGTAAAATCCGACTTGGTGATTACCTCGTGGAGACTTGGTAATTAGGCAATAGTAGCCACCAGTCAGATTTTAAGTTTCAATTTTGCATGTTTCACTTCCCGAATAATTTGATTATTCAAAAGGTCCACAGTCGCTCATACTTTTCGGGAGTAAGTATGAACAAAGACTGTCGTGAATTGGTTTGTAGATTGTCTAAGGAGTTAGACATTGCAGTAAGACTGCTACAACGTTCATGAGTACTTAGAAATAGAGATTTGAGTATTGGATAAACCCGCGCTCAACAGATTGCTTCATGGATTACATCACGAGCAATGTTGAGACGATAATATCGTATGATCTTGAAGCAGAGACATATGAGTTGAAATTTACGAGTCGGTTGTGTATTGATAATGCGAAAACGCATCGGTAACTCGATGTTTCAAACGCATTGTTGTGTACGATCTGATAAGTAAAAGACACAACCATATGAGTCAAAGCTTATTCGTTCCTTGACCCTGATGGGAAACAGATATCTATAGGCCTCTCGATAATTTTGAAGTTGACTTAAGTGCTGGCCAGCCTGGACTAAATTGATGTGTTCAATTAGAAGTCCGAAAGTCATAAGCAGAATCGGAAATCGGGAAATAGAGTATCGGACAGAGATTGATCTCAATCCATGTCTCGTGTCTGGAAATATCTTGTTGGACGAAGGATCATATGATCACTTATCTATGGACAGAACTGACTGGGTCAGAGTTCGGCAGCAGTTTCTAGGAAGCTGCAGGTTGTTTATTAATCAGAAGATAAATTAAAGTCATAGACTTATCCAAGTGGGAGACTGTTTGATTAGGTGTCTAAGCCATGACTTTACAACTATATTTATCTTGTTAATTGAAGCAAAGTCCATTTGGGTTGCCCTCATAGCTGGAGGTCAGGATAGAGTTCGGTAGAGTAAAAGGTTGATTTATTAATTGCTTAATAAATCAATAGAATTAATTAAATGGTTTATTAATATATTTAAGTGTTAATATATTAATTAGAAACTATAATAATTAATTAAGATTTAATCTAGAATTAATTGGATTTAATTCAGTGATTAAATTAATTAATTAAAAGTGCAGGGACTGGTTTGTATTTATTCAATAGTTGAATAACTGGCAAGCCAGTAGCCAGGGGCCTAAGTTGGCGAAATTATGAGTGGATACACTCATATTTCGAAACCCTAATTAGGGTTATGGAAAGCCTTGTCCAAATGGTTAACAGGCTTGCCCATTAAGGAGGCTCCTTAGGGTTTCAGTTGTAACCCTTGGAGGCTATAAAAAGAGGCACCTGGCCACCCTAAAACCTGCGCCACTTTCACCAGACAAACTCTGCTAGACTGTCTTCTCCATTGCTGTGCGTATGACTTGCATTTGAGGCAGGATACTTTTGCTGCTAGCTTCAAGAACAAGATTCAAAGGTTGGTTCTTCTGATTTAAACTTTAGAATTAATTGTTGGCCTTTAGGTTTTAGTTTATTATCTTCATAGGAGAAAACATAGATCTTTCTAGGGTTGCATGTGAACCATAGGTATTTTGTGTTCATTGTTTGCTAGAAAACCCTTCATCTCGCCTGTTGAAAAATATATTTTTGTATGTGAAAATCACTGAAATAAGATGAACTGTTATTATCTAACAAATATTATCAGTTTATTTCAGATTGCGTGAATTCGAGATCAAAAAAACAGGAATAAATCAAGACCCGAGAAACTTTGAGAAAACATCCAAACCTGAGGAAGTAACGCTACAAACCAAAGAGCAAAATACAAAATATCACACTACTACAGCAATCACGACGCTACAGACACAGTGGTCGCGACGTGAAGAGAAGAACAAAGACAGAAGTCCAGATCGCTACAGCGATCGCGACGCGACGGCCATCACGGTCGCGACGCGAAGACCTCCATCGCGAAGACACCCAACGCGACACCACCAACTTCTTGATCGCGAGACTACCAACCCAACGCACTAACCAGTGGCCGACCAAAAGCAACCCGACACACGCCCCTTCGCGACGCGACGGTATGCCCGGTCGCGACGCGATGGCTGTACTTCAGCAGTATAAATTGAAGCTCACCTCTTGCCATTCCAAGAACCACTACACACAACACACAACACACACATATTATCCAAGCTCCATACTCTCTAATCCACGACCAAACAGCTCAAAATTCTGATATTTCTGCATTTGGCAACGAGGATCAAACCGCAAAACCGCAAGAAACAAAACCTCCACCCGACACCAAACCTCAAACCTCCAAACAACCTCTACCCGACACCAAACTCCAAACCTCTAAACAACCTCTACCCGACACCAAAAATCACCAAAACCTCATCTTACCGTGAAGAACAAGAAATCGACATATCAAGAAAAACGCTATCTTCCGCAGCTACCGATAAGTTCTTTTAAAATTATCCGTGTCGTTATTGATTTATTTAAACTGTTATAAATCAACTGTACCAAATCTCAAATACATCCGAATTGAACCGTGACAACCAAAACATATGTGGACTGTATTTAACCGAGACATCTAACTTCTAACTTCTAACCTTTTTACTTATTGTAAAAACACGTTATCGTTGATAATGGCATTTATTACATCTAACCTTTAACTTCTAACTTCTAACTTCTAACTTTTAACCTTTTTATTTATTGTAAAAACATGTTATCGTTGATAATGGCGTTTATTACATCTAACCTCTAACTTCTAACTTTTACTTTATTTACCGCTTTCTGTCTATTTAAATACTGTCTAGTTTAGATTTACCATTTTACTTTATTCCGCAACTCTTATTTATTCCGCATATTATAGATAAAATACATATCTGTCACACGGTAATAGGCTTAAAAACCTTGTTCGTGGAGATCAGTTATCGTATTTTTCAACAATTGGTATCAGAGCTCGTGTGATTTAATCTGAAATTTTTGTCGTGAACTTTTGTGTAGCGTTTTTATAAACCACCAATAAGTTTCCTTTAAAAATTTCATCTTAATATCACTTGTTCAACAAAAAAATTAAATATATTAAAAAAAAAACATTCAAAAACTACTTGTGTGATTTATTTTGAAAATTTTTGTCGAAAACTTTTGTGTAGCGTTTTTATAAACCACCAATTAGTTTTCTTTAAAAATTTCATTTTAACATCACATTTTCGTTAACAAAAAAAAATGTCTTCCGCAAACTACTCAAACATAAATTCTGTATCTATTGCTAACAGTATAGGTTCAGGTACTCGAGCACCCATTCTTATTCCCGAAGAATATAAATCATGGGTAGGTCGTATGAATCTTCATCTCAACTCTATAAGTGAAGACGTGTGGAAATGTGTAGACGGATCTCTACCAGATAACATGACCTCTCTTACAAGTAACCTGGATATACTGAATGAAAGGAAGAAACTTGAACTTCAAGCCAAAAAGGAGCTTGTTTCTGGAATACCCCACAGTATTCTAAGCCAAATGAATGATATAATCCTTTTAACTGCAAACCAAATTTGGCAAACTTTGAAAAATCGTTTTGAAGGAAATGAGAGAATCATTGGAAACAAGAAAACATCTGTTTTAAACGAATTTGACAACTTCAAAATGTTTTCACATGAGACCATCCATGATGCTCATGACAGATTCAATCTCATTACCATCAAAATGAATAATCTGGGCATCAAAAAGTCACAGCATGAGATAAACCTCAAAATTTTAAACAACCTTTATGAAAGCTGGAAAATGGTCAAACTAATCATTCAGGGAAATCCGGCAATTCATACTGAATCTTTGTACAATCTGTACGGAGAATTACAATCGTATGAATCATCGATTGACCCACCAACGTCTACTTCTTTTGGAGGACCACTTGCTTTGTTGTCAACATCCTCTCAAAACCAAACACATTTTCATGATCAAAGTCAAAATGATTTAAATCAAAACCAAGCTTTTTCAAGTAATTCTTGTGACTTGTCTGATCCAAATAATGAAGCTGATTACCAACAATTGTGCGCTTTGGTAGCAAACACTAATCTCGAAAGATTTTTGCCACATCATAATCAATCAAACTTCAGACCAAATTTTCAACAAAGATCCACTTTTGGACAAAACTTTCAGAATCGCGGTTTTCAAAATAATCACAACTCTTATAATAACCAAAGTTCTGGATTTCAGAAAAATCATTCACAACCATCTCAACAGAAACAAACTCAAACATCTGAAAGACCACCTGTTAAGAGCCAAAAGGCTGACAATAACGATGATGATGACGACGTAATCATTTGTCACAAATGCAAAGGACTAAATCATTATGCCCGAGATTGTCGAGCCAAAGTCAAAGTCAAAGACTCCGCCTACTATGCACAAAAAGCCGAAGAGCTGAAGAAACAAGAACAGAAAGCAAAGCAAAAAGCTTTGATGGCATTCCACGAACCTAGCGTGGAATACTGGCCAACTTCTGATGATGAAACAGACACTGAACCCGCTCAGTCAAACTTCTGCTTCATGGCTGACAATGAACCAACCACAAGAGCTCCATATGTCATCGATCAGGTATGGTCTATGATCTCAGATCTCGGTCTTTCAAGAACACCATTTGAGTCCCACATGACTAAGATTGAGAACAGTCTAAAAGCTGATCTCAGACTGTATCATGACACAATAGTCAAATCTGATATCTACAAATCTGAATTACAAACCTTGCAACTCAGATTTGGAGAATCCACAAGGACTAGAGACAAACTTGAAAGAGACATTGAACGAAAATCTGAAGAAAATAATCACATCCTAGAACAATTAAATGAAGCTCTAAAACAAAAAAGGGACTTAGAAATAAAAAATCAATCTGTTATTTCATCTGAAATAAAAGATACCTTAGAAAAGGAAGTCCTTCAGTTAAAACAAAAAGTTCAAGATTTAACTGACAACAACACTAGTTTAATTCTAAAACTAGAGGATTCTTCAAAGCAAATCAAATTTCTTGAATCCGAAAATCAAAGATTTCAAGGAAAACTGGATTCTATCAATATTGCCAGAAAATTGAGTGATGATGTTTTCACTAAAGCAAATAACTTAGGAACTGGCAAAATTGATACGAATTATAAACCGGGAATTGGAAGAGAATCTTTTGAAAATGAAGAAACTGAAAAGAAAAATGGGAAAATTAGTGAAAACTCTAAATCACCTCAACCAGACTTTTTCTCATCTGCTAATGAGGACGATTCAGATGACGAAACAGTTATCAACTGTAGCCCAGATGATACTGCTTTCACGGTTTCCAAAAAGTCTTTCAAAAGAGTCTTAAAATCTGAATCAGACTCTGCTAGTTCAGTAACTCATCAATTGAGATCTACTAAACTAACAAGGAATGATGGCACAATCAAACTTGAAAATTTCTTAAATGGAGAAAATTCTGATTATCAAAATGGTAGTACTTCTGCTCCAACTGTCTTTCCCTCTTTAAATTCAACCTTTATTGGAAAGAACAATCTGGGACAAAAGTATTCAAAGAAACAACAGACAAATAAACAAACCATTCAAGCTGTCTGTAAACCAAAAGAACAAAGCAGGCCCATTGTTTTCAAAGAAAAACCTTTGAAACCAAGCGCTGTGCCACAAAAACAAACCTTTAATCCAAAACAAAAACCGTTTCAAAAACCAATTCAAAATCGCTTTCAAAAGATAAACTTCAATCTCTCAGGGAACTTTCAGAAACCATCATTTCACCAAATTCCATTCCATCATCAAAGTGTTTTCCAAAACCATTCAGATCCAAGATACAAAGAAAGGTTATCAAACAGAACTTCACATATAGGATACTTCTCACAAAATCAGAAATCATTTCAAATGACAGGTTTTCAAAAACAGATCTCACTTTGGGAAAATCTAATAAATCAACTTAAACCGCAACCATACCGTCCAATCAACAAATACTACAATGATTCCAAATTATCAAAAACCATTAACAAATCAGGACCCACCATGGTTTGGGTACCTAAAATTTCTGTCTAATTGCAGGCATTTTGTGCTGGAGAGCCCAAGGATGGCACATGGTATATCGATAGTGGCTGCTCCAAGCATATGACAGGAAACCAAAGCTTTCTACGAGACTTCAAACCCACAGAATCCAAACAAGATGTGACTTTTGGAAATAACATGACTGCAAGAATCAAAGGTTATGGAAACATAACAAATGGTCACTTCACCATCAAGAAAGTAGCCTACGTTGACGGCCTGAAACACAACCTAATCAGCGTATCACAACTTTGTGACAACAATCATGAAGTTCTTTTCACCAAACAACGAAGCATAATCACGGATGCCAAGACCAAAGCCATTCTAGTTAATTCTGATCGTATAGGCAACATGTATCCACTAGATATGGACCTTATCTATGGAAAACCAGACATCTGTCTCTTATCCAAAGCTTCAGCTGATATTAGCTGGTTGTGGCATCGTCGTCTTTCCCATCTCAACTTCGGCTACATCAACAAGTTGATTGCAAATGATCTTGTTCGCGGACTGCCGCTTCTGAAACTTGATAATGAAACTCTTTGTGCAGCTTGTGAAGGAGGAAAACTATCCAAATCCTCTCATAAAAGCATTTCTGAATCTAGTGTATCCGAACCACTAGAATTACTGCACATTGATCTTTGCGGCCCTGCAAAAACCCAAAGCATAAAAGGGAAGAAATACATCCTTGTTATTATTGATGATTACTCACGCTTTACTTGGGTTTTCTTTTTAAGGCTAAAGTCAGAAGCACCTGAAGAAATAATAAACTTCATCAAACAGATTGAATTAAAGCTCAAACGACCAGTTCGAAGAATCCGAAGTGACAATGGTTTAGAGTTCAAAAACATAACTCTAGACTCATTTCTCAAAAACAAAGGCATCGAACACAACTTTTCAGCCCCTTACACTCCTCAACAAAACGGCGTTGTTGAAAGAAAGAACCGAACTCTGTGCGAAGCTGCAAGATCAATGCTCATCTTTGCTGATCTGCCACAATACTTCTGGGCAGAAGCAATAGCCACAGCTTGCTATACTCAAAATCGTTCTTTAATCCACAAACAACTTCATAAAACACCATATGAAGTCATTAATAACCGAAAACCAAACATCAAATTCTTTCATATTTTTGGTTGTCGATGCTTCATAAAGAATAACAAAGATCATCTTTCAAAATTTGAATCAAGATCAGACGAAGGAATTTTCCTTGGTTACTCTTTTACCTCAGCTGCTTATCGAGTACTGAACAAACGTACAAGAGTAATTGAAGAAAGTACCGATGTCCACTTCGATGAATTTTATGTCAGAAAATTGGATCGTGAACATTTTGGTTCACAAATGATAGATACTATTTTTCAAAATCCAATTCCACAAACACCATCTCCTGACATGAACATAGAAATTGATCTTGATTTACTTTTTGAACAACCCAAAACCGCTTATAGTTCTGAATTTCTAACATCTTCTACAATTCCTACAGGAAACTCCGATGCAGAAACTTCACAATCAAACCAAGAAAATACAGATCAAGTCGAGGGGGAATTACCAACACTGAATTCCTCTTTAAACACTCCCAATCCACATGTCCAAAATGATCCCAGTGCATCATCTATGGGGGAACCTTCTTTACCTCATTCTCACCCTATAATCCAAAAAGACATATCTGACAACAACCAAAATCTATTCCCAACAGAATCACCTGACCAAGAAGAACAATGGGACATAGAAACACCAATCGAAATACCTGAAAAAACTCGCCTAAACAAATGGACCAGAAATCATCCTGCAGAACAAATTATAGGAGATCCCAATTCTGGTATTCAAACAAGAGCCGCTTCCTCAAACGAATGTTTATACGGATCATTCTTATCCATGACAGAACCCAAAACCATCCATTCAGCTCTCAAAGATCCAGACTGGGTCAAAGCCATGCAAGAAGAACTAGCTGAATTTGAAAGAAACCAAGTATGGGATCTTGTTCCTACTCCTCCCGATGTTACTGTAGTAGGTTCAAGATGGGTTTTCAGAAACAAAACTGATGATCAAGGCATAGTCTGTCGAAACAAAGCAAGACTTGTCGTCAAGGGCTATTCTCAACAAAAAGGAATCGATTACGATGAAACTTATGCTCCAGTTGCAAGACTCGAAGCCATTCGTATCTTTCTAGCATATGCAGCACACAAAAACTTCAAAGTTTACCAAATGGATGTAAAATGTGCATTTTTACATGGAGAGATTGATCGTGATGTGTATATTCAACAACCTCCAGGTTTTGAAGATCCACAGTTCCCAAATCACAGTTTTAAGTTACAAAAAGCAGTTTACGGCTTAAAACAAGCACCTCGAGCCTGGTATTCAACATTGTCAACATTTCTAGAAGAATCAGGATTCAAAAGAGGTTCAATTGATCAAACTCTCTTTCGTAAAATTTTTAATAAACATCTGTTAATCGTTCAAATATATGTCGATGACATAATTTTCGGTTCTACTGATGAATCGTTGAGTATCAAGTTTGCAGATTTGATGAAGAGCAAATTTGAGATGAGCATGATAGGAGAAATGACTACTTTTCTTGGACTACAAGTCAAACAATCGTCAGATGGAATTTTCATCAATCAAGAAAATTATGTTAAAAATCTTCTAACTCGTTTTTCTCTTGACAACTCAAATACAGCAAAAACCCCAATGGCCCTTGGTTACAAATTAGATGCAGACTTAAATGGCAAGCCTGTTGATCAAAAGAAATATCGAGGAATGATAGGATCACTCCTATACCTCACAGCCAGCAGACCCGACATCATGTTCTCTACATGTGTCTGTGCCAGATACCAAGCCAATCCTATGGAATCTCATGCCATAGCTGTGAAAAGAATTTTCAAATATCTTAAAGGAACTCCATCTCTTGGCCTTTGGTATCCAGCTAACTCTGATTTTCAGCTTAATGCCTTCACCGACTCCGACTATGGAGGATGCAGACTAGACAGAAAAAGCACATCTGGTTCTTGCCAATTTCTTGGAGGCAGACTGGTAAGCTGGACTTCAAAGAAACAATCATGCGTGTCCACTTCAACCGCAGAAGCTGAATATGTAGCTGCCGCAAGCTGCTGTTCACAAGTCATGTGGATGCAAACTCAATTACGTGACTATGGCTACAAAGTATCACAAATTCCAATATTTTGTGACTCAACCAGCGCAATTGCCATTTCTCACAATCCCGTGCACCATTCCATGACAAAGCACATCGATATTCGATATCATTTCCTCAAAGATAATATTCAAAAAGGTCATATCGAATTGCACTTCATAAACACAGAAGATCAAATTGCCGATGTCTTTACTAAGGCTCTAGACGAAACCAAGTTTCAATACTTCCTAGGCCGTCTAGGAATGTTGAATCCAGATAACATCCATCCCTAATCTCTTACTTTTTGTTTGTACAAAAGAGTGTTTACTTTCATAAACAAAATTTTCCAAAAACATTCAAATAACCAAAATTTTCAAAAAACATTCAAATAACCAAAATTTTCAAAAAACATTCAAATAACCAAAATTTCCAAAAACATTCAGAAAAACAAATCTTCAAAAATACAATAAAAGACTTGTCATAATAAGCTTTTATAGAACCATGTGATTAACATCTTCTTGACTAAATTTTCAGATACTTATGCTCGATGAATGTTCTCAGTTATATTGATTCTTAATTAAAGAGAAGGTTCAAATTTCAAACATTTTTGTTATGTATATTCTCCTATTCCCTTTGAATTTATTTCAATTATAACGATTTTATCTGTAAAGGGACATAAGACCAGGAGATTCAGATGAAAACCAAACCCATGTGAGAAATTGTGCCTCGTCTTTAAATGCTAAGTGGAATTCATTTCTGTGAGCAAAGGTGTTTTCATTATGACTTATAGGATTTATACTCTTATACCGTGATACTAGTCTCATTTTTGCTTAGATATCAAAATGACCAGGGACGATACTTTCATTTTCTTATATATTAGACAAACTGTCTATTATATCACCTATCCCTATCCTCAATCAAACCACTTCAAAGAAAAGACTGATCATCTGACATAACGAATCTGACAAATGAAGAAACGACAAAGTCATATCCAACAAATGCTGTCAACAAATCACAATTGGTAACCACATCAGATATCTTTTACAAGGTGTATTCGCACAAATCAAGAAAAGATAAAGACAAAGGTGAACACATCACCAAAGAAAAGGAAGATTTACAACAACAATCCATCAAGACAGACACCTCTCAAAACAACGAATTCTCAAAAGCTTTATCAAATATAGCTGTTCAAAACCGAAGATTTATCGGGATACTGTAGCCTTCATAATTGAATATTCTTAGTTGCAAACTGCACTATGAAAATTTCTAAACCCCTCTACATGTATTTCCCGACGGAGAGAGAGTGAACATCAATGGCATGAATGAAGAAACCCTCTGAGTAATGCCGAAACCAGTCTTATGTGATTGATTATCTAATATGAAGACGAAGTGACTAAAGTATATAGGTATAAATCCACATTAAGCATAAGTCAACACCTTCAAACTGAGAGATATCACTCATCTTTAGTGATTATACACCCGTTCTGCACCCAGAACAACCAAAACACCTCAGTCAAGTGTGAGCTATACCTATGAGAGTTCATCTGAATCGACCTATCAAGATCACTTGTCGTCTTTATAAATGCTATAAAATCTTAAGGAATATTATGAAAATACATATACAAAAACCTTTTGATAATCGAACTCAAGACTTTGATTCAGAAACAAATATTCTTGACAAACATTTTTCAAAACATAAGTAAAATCTAGTCACACTCTTTCAAAACAAGTGATATGGTTTTATAAATGTCTTATCCAAATTACAAGAATTTTCAACCTTACCTTTTAATCTGTTCTTATTTCAGTAATGATCACATAGGGGAAATTGTTGAAAAATATATTTTTGTATGTGAAAATCACTGAAATAAGATGAACTGTTATTATCTAACAAATATTATCAGTTTATTTCAGATTGCGTGAATTCGAGATCAAAAAAACAGGAATAAATCAAGACCCGAGAAACTTTGAGAAAACATCCAAACCTGAGGAAGTAACGCTACAAACCAAAGAGCAAAATACAAAATATCACACTACTACAGCAATCACGACGCTACAGACACAGTGGTCGCGACGTGAAGAGAAGAACAAAGACAGAAGTCCAGATCGCTACAGCGATCGCGACGCGACGGCCATCACGGTCGCGACGCGAAGACCTCCATCGCGAAGACACCCAACGCGACACCACCAACTTCTTGATCGCGAGACTACCAACCCAACGCACTAACCAGTGGCCGACCAAAAGCAACCCGACACACGCCCCTTCGCGACGCGACGGCATGCCCGGTCGCGACGCGATGGCTGTACTTCAGCAGTATAAATTGAAGCTCACCTCTTGCCATTCCAAGAACCACTACACACAACACACAACACACACATATTATCCAAGCTCCATACTCTCTAATCCACGACCAAACAGCTCAAAATTCTGATATTTCTGCATTTGGCAACGAGGATCAAACCGCAAAACCGCAAGAAACAAAACCTCCACCCGACACCAAACCTCAAACCTCCAAACAACCTCTACCCGACACCAAACTCCAAACCTCTAAACAACCTCTACCCGACACCAAAAATCACCAAAACCTCATCTTACCGTGAAGAACAAGAAATCGACATATCAAGAAAAACGCTATCTTCCGCAGCTACCGATAAGTTCTTTTAAAATTATCCGTGTCGTTATTGATTTATTTAAACTGTTATAAATCAACTGTACCAAATCTCAAATACATCCGAATTGAACCGTGACAACCAAAACATATGTGGACTGTATTTAACCGAGACATCTAACTTCTAACTTCTAACCTTTTTACTTATTGTAAAAACACGTTATCGTTGATAATGGCGTTTATTACATCTAACCTTTAACTTCTAACTTCTAACTTCTAACTTTTAACCTTTTTATTTATTGTAAAAACACGTTATCGTTGATAATGGCGTTTATTACATCTAACCTCTAACTTCTAACTTTTACTTTATTTACCGCTTTCTGTCTATTTAAATACTGTCTAGTTTAGATTTACCATTTTACTTTATTCCGCAACTCTTATTTATTCCGCATATTATAGATAAAATACATATCTGTCACACGGTAATAGGCTTAAAAACCTTGTTCGTGGAGATCAGTTATCGTATTTTTCAACATCGCCCACCGCTCGCCTGATCAGTGGAGGGTCGTTAGCCGAACAGGTTTGATAGAACCGCCTAATAATCACTAAAAGTATAATGATTCAAAGTACTAGAATACTTAATAAAATCCCAATATAGTTACTTTAGGATAAATGTGAATTGGTGCTAATCCATGAAATAACACATTGCACTTTATGAAACATTGGTGGAGCGTGTGTGGTTAACCGACACGCCAATTGGGATTCATAAAGAGTGGCAATGGGTTTCCCGGGTGTTATCATTGTTGATGGAGCGTGTGTGGTTTACCGACACATCAATTAGAGATGGTAACTGATCCCGAGAGTACCAAGCTTATTTGCATGGTTATTCACACCCGGTTTGTGATCCTCGGTATCCCAATCATAAATAGTGGGGCACATCCGAGATTAAAACATGCTATTGAACAGTTCAATAAATCTCAAAGAATCTAGGAATTCCATTTTAATATGATTATCTTTCCGCGGTGGAATTGACTGAATCGTCATTTGCCTTCCTTATAAAATTTACAATATTGATTACGGCATCCCTCTTCGAGATTGTAAATTGTTATTGTAGGATCCTAGCCTTATAATTATTATTGGGTTATTATAAGGATTATTATTAATATCTAATTAAAACTATCTTCTTTTATAGATGTCTTCTGCTGAACAAACCGCCCCCAATCAAACTCCAATGTTACCTCTATCTTGTCATTATGCTCCAAAGTTACGTTGGACGGTACCAACTATAATTACTGGATCCGTAACATCAAGATGGCTCTAAGGTTTGAACATAAAGAGTATGTTCTGGAAACCAAGCTTGTTGAAATTGATCCTGATAATGCTACTCCCGAAGAAATCGCTCAGTACTCGAAACATTCTGATGATGCAACCAAAGTGGCTTGCATCATGATAGCCACAATGAACGCGAAATTGCAAAGAATATATGAAGACTACTGGCCCTATGAAATGCATAAAGAGCTGGCGGAATAGTTCCGCATGCAGGAGCGCATAAAGAGGCGCGAGGTAGTAAAAGCCTTCACCAATGCGAAGCCAAAGGATGGAGAGTCCATCTACAACCATGTGTAGAGGATGCAAGGATACGTGGAAAGGATTAGGAAGCTTGAGATTCCAGTTCACAAGGATTTAGCTGTAGACATAGTGCTAAATTCTCTGCCTAGTTCATATGACCAGTTCACGCTGGCGTATCATCTGAACAACTCTCAGGCCACTCTGGCCGAACTGCATCGTATGCTCTGCACCGCTGAGGACGGAATGAAGGGTAAGAGTGTACCCGCAGCTAATGAAGTCATCCTGGCCATTACTGGTGGAAAGGGGAAGAAGAGAAAGGGCCCTCCTAAGCAGAATTGGAGGGAAAAGGTCCATGTTGGGTCATCCAGCTGTGGGACAAAACCCAAGACTTCTGGCATTCCTCACAATGCCAACCCCAAGGAAGCTGAATGCTTCTATTGCAAAGCATGGGGCCATTGGAAGAGAAGCTGCCCAACATACTTTGCAAGACTTGAAGGATGGCAAGGTCAAGCCGTCTTTAGCAGGTATATACACTATCTCTAGAAACTCACCATCTTCCCGTTCTTGGGTCCTTGATACAGGATGTGGTTTTCACATTTGTTCTGATTTGCAGGGCCTAAGGGAAAGCAATGAGGTGGAGCACGGTAGACTCAACCTGATCATGGGGAATAGTAGATCGTCGCCTGTGACCAAGATCGGGACTTATAGTTTAGTGCTCAGTAGTGGTGTTTGCTTAGAATTATTTAATTGTTGTTATTCGCCAAAAATGTCAAGGAATATTATTTCATTTCATGCATTGTTTAGACAAGGTTTACAGTTTTCGTTTGATAATAGTAATGGTTCTATTTCTGTTTTTCAAAATGGCATTTCTGTATTTACTGTTTTACCTTATGATGGTGTGTATGAAACTGTGCAATGTATAGACAATTTAGGTCATAGTGTAAACTTTATTGATTCTTCTAGTGGTGTAGAAAAGGCGTGCTTGTGGCACTGTCGTCTTGGGCACATTAACAAGAAAAGCATCGCCCAACTCCAAAAGGATGGAGTGTTGGAATCATTCGACCTCAAATCGGATGATGTATGCGAATCTTGTCTTTTGGGCAAGATGACAAAATCACCTTTCAAGGGTTCCTTTGAAAGAGGTGAAGGTCTTTTGGACATCATACACACAGATGTGTTTGGTCCCTTCAGATCTACCACAAAGGACGGCACACGGTTCTACGTGACCTTCACAGACGATTTTAGTAGATACGGGTATATCTACTTAATCAAACACAAGTCAGACACCTTTGAAAAGTTCAAAGAGTTCAAAAATGAAGTTGAGAATCAATTGCGCAGGAAGATAAAAATGCTCACGTCCGACAGAGGCGGAGAGTATCTTAGTATCGAGTTCCTAGACTATCTGAAGGAATGTGGAATAGTTTCACAGTTATCGCCTCCTCGGATACCACAGCTAAACGGTGTTGCCGAGAGACGTAACCGAACCTTTTTAGACATGGTTCGTTCCATGATGAGTCGAGCTTCACTTCCCATTCACTTCTAGGGGTATGCCTTAGAGACTGCCGCCCACATCCTCAATCTTGTCCCTACTAAGAAGGTTGCTAAAACACCTCATGAGATGTGGACGGGGAAAGTTCCCTCGTTAACACATATCAAAGTCTGGGGTTGTGAGGCTTTCGTTAGATGAGAAACTCACGATAAACTCACAGAGAGAAGCGAGAAATGTTTTTTCATTGGATATCCCAAACAGTCCTTTGGATACCTGTTCTACAGACCGAGCGAGGACGTGGTCTTTGTAGCGAGACGGGGAGTTTTTCGAAAGAGAGAACTCATATTCAAAGAGGACAGTGAGAGTACCATTGACCTTGAAGAAATTCAAGAGTCACCCGATGATGCAACCTTAGGAGAAACTAGCAACCAACAAGAGGAAGAAGTTCCTGTTGGTCCGACTGACATATCCTTACCTCTTAGACGCTCTAGTAGAGTTAGCATGCCAACCGAGTTTTATGGATTCCATATAACTACGGATGGAGATACGTTTGTCAGTGATAGGACACTGATAAATTTGGATGAACCTGCTAACTACCGGGAAGCAGTGGCGGTCCCTGAGTCTGCCAAGTGGAAAGAGGCAATGGACAGCGAGATCAAGTCCATGTATGATAATCAAGTTTGGAACTTGGTTGACAATGTACCGGGTCGAAAGACTGTCGGGTGCAAGTAGATCTTCAAGAAGAAGACTGACATGGACGGAAAGGTACACTTTCAAAGGAAGACTGGTTGCGAAGGGCTTTACTCAAACCCCAGGGATTGACTATGACAAGACCTTCTCACCAGTGGCTAAGATAAAGTCAATTAGGATTATGTTGGCCAAAGTTGCATTTCATGACTATGAAATTTGGCAGATGGACGTCAAAACCGCTTTCCTTAATGGGAAGTTGACTGAGGATGTTTACATGAATCAGCCAGAGGGTTTTGTTGATGCAAAGTATCCTGACAAAGTGTGTAAGCTTGATAAATCCATCTATGGATTAAAACAAGCTTCTCGCAGCTAGAATCTTTGTTTCCACGAGAAAGTCAAAGAATTTGATTTCTTTAGAAGCGAGGATGAGTCTTGCGTATATGTCAAAGCTAGTGGGAGTATAGTCACTTTCCTGGTGCTGTATGTAGATTACATACTGCTCATGGGAAACGACGTTCCGACTTTGCAAGATGTCAAGTATTGGCTCGGGAAGTGTTTCGCCATGAAAGACCTAGGAGAGGCGGCCTATATTCTAGGGATAAGAATATTGAGAGATATGAAGAAGAGACTAATTGGACTTAGTCAGAGCACATACTTGGAAAAGGTACTGAAAAGATTTAGTATGGAAAATTCCAAGAAGGGAGAGCTACCAATGCAAAGTAATGCTAAGTTGAGTAAGACTCAAAGTCCAAGTACAGACAAGGAAATTGCGGACATGAGTCGAGTACCTTATGCTTCGGCTGTAGGGTCGATCATGTACGTCATGACGTGTACTCGTCCCGACGTGGCTTTTGCCTTGAGCATGGTCAGTCGATACCAGGGAAACCCTGGTATAGCACATTGGACGGCGGTCAAAAACATACTCAAGTATCTGCAAAGGACGAAGAACTTTGTTTTAGTGCTTGGTGGAAGTGATACCTTGAGAGTTGACGGGTATACTGATGCCAGCTTTCAGACAGATAGACACAATGGTCGGTCTCAGTCGGGCTGGGTATTCCTGTTAAATGGGGGAGCAGTGACTTGGAAAAGTTCCAAGCAAGAAACGGTGGCTAATTCGACGTGCGAATCAGAGTACATCGCAGCAAGTGAAGCGGCAAAGGAGGCGGCTTGGCTGAAGAACTTCATCGGTGACCTTGGAGTAGTCCCGAGTATTCAGGAGCCTGTGGAACTATTCTGCGATAACGAAGGAGCGGTTGCTTTGACGAAGGAACCGAGAGATCATGGAAAGTCCAGACACATCGACAGAAAGTACCACTACATAAGACATAAGGTAGAAGAAGGTCACCTCATAGTGAAGAGGGTATCATCAGAAGATAATCCTGCAGATCCTTTGACAAAGGCTCTGAGTAGGGTTAAGCACTATCAGCATGCACGGCGCATAGGATGAACAGATGATATTAGTTTTTGTAATTAGATAGGATTTGAAACTTGTTGCAATATAAATGTAATTAACTTTGGTGAATTAATAATATAGTTTTGTTGATGAGTATTTGATACTACCATTTGTTGATTGTTTATTATTGTGTTTCAATTTTGCATGTTTACTTCCTGAGTAATTTAATTATTATTCGAATATCCACAGTCACTCATACTTTTTAGGGAGTAAGTATGAATGAAGACTGTCATGAATAGTTTTGTAGATTGTCTAATGAGTTAGACATAGCAATAAGATTGCTACAATATTCATGAGTACTTAGAAAATAGGGATTTAAGTATTGGATAAACCCACTCTCAACAGATTGCTTCATGGATTTCATCATAATCAATGTTGAGACGATAATATCTTTTGATCTTTAAGTAGAGACATATGAGTTATGTTTTATTAAGCGGTTGTTCATTGACAATGCGAAAATGCATCGGTAACACGGTGTTATAAAACGTGTTGTTGTGAATGATTTGACCGGTAAATGACATAAGTATATGAGTCAAAACTTATTCGTCCCTTAACCCTGTCGGGAAACAGATATCTGTAGGCCTCTCGATGATTTTGAAGTTGACTGAAAGGGTTGGCCAACCAGGACTAAACTGATATGATCAATTGGTAGTCTTAAAGGTCATATGCAAATCAGAAATCGGGAAACAGAGAATCAGACCAGGATTGATTTCAATCCATGTCTTAAGTCTGAAATTATCTTGTTGGACGGAGGATCATTTGATCACTTATCTTTGGACAGAACTGACTAGGTTAGAGTTCGGCAGCGGTTTCTAGGAAGCTACAGTTGCTAAATTAATTAGAGGGTAAATTGGTAATTTTAGTCATAGACTTATCCAAGTGGGAGACTGTTGGATTAGGTGTCTAATCCACGACTAATAATTAGTATTTATCTAAATTAATAGTAACATAGTCCATTTGGGTTACCCTCATAGTTGGAGGATTGGTAGAAAGTCCGGTAGAGAGAAAGATTGATTTATTATGTGATTAATAAATCAATAGAAATTAAATAAATAGTTTATTAATATATTTAAGTGATAATATATTAATTAGAAACTATAATAATTAATTAGAAATTTTTCTGGAATTAATTGGAATTAATTTGGTGGTTAAATTAATTAATTAAAGGTGCAGGGACTAAAACTGTAATTATTCAGTAGTTGAGTAAGTGACAGTTTTGAGTGAGTGTGTGGTTGGCGGAATATATATATATATATATATATATATATATATATATATATATATATATATATATATATATATATATATATATATATATATATATATATATATATATATATATATATATATATATATATATATATATTCGATTTTAAGTATAGATAAATAAGGTTTGAATAATTAAGATAAAGGTTTATCTTAATTTGAATTCAAAAAGAGTGTATCCGTAACATTTGTCTGGTAACCACTTGGAACCTATAAATAGGGGTTCCTGGCCACACTCTTTTCTGCGATTTTTATATACTCTTTCTGAAGGATTTTCAGCCAAGCTCCAAGCTAGGGTGTGACTGCATTTGAGGCAAGAGATTTATGTTGCTTTGCTTCCAAGATTCACTAAAGGTTGGTTTTTCTTAATCTCTTCTTTTAGTTTATATTTTCTGGGCCTTTTAGGATTTGTTATATGTTTAACTAGAAGAAAACTTAGATCTATATAGGTTGCATGTGAACTTAGGATTTTTAGTTCATAGTTGCAGAAAACCTTTCAGGTGGACCATTACTCCACAGCAAAAAAAACCAAGAAATCGGCAACAAATCTGATTCAAAAAACTCAGCAAAGAACATCTACACACACATACACAACACTCCAATATTAAAACCAAAGAACACCTCTCAAAAATCAACACCCAACAAATAAATTTATCTAACAATAATCTATTGGTACTCAAGAGTCCTCAATATTTCCGTTGGAATCTCGAATCCTGTTTCATTCCCGATTCCGGTTCTTGCCATTTCGCTGTTCATAAAATACTTAACATTCTTGAAGATTTACCCACTCAAACTCTTTCCGCTATGCATCGAAAACTCAAAGGAATCAAAGATTACATTCCGAAGTTAACACAGAAAAAATGGGGATGGAAAAAATACAAAACGAGATTTCAATGTCTATGAAAATGTTGATTCAAGGACATCATTATGCAATTAACTTCATACAATTTTCACCTGAATTAATTCTTCTTCAAAACGAGATTTCAATGTCTATCAAAATATTCGATCAGAAAGTGAAACAACTCTCATTGTTGAAAAAAAATAAAAAATTTACTCGACCCAGATGCTGTGATTTCTTGATCAGACAACATATTCTGGTGGTCTCTGTTGTGATTTTCGGCATCAATCTGTACAAATCGGTAAAATGGGAAGAAGCAGTGACAAATCAGGACCAGGACCAAGATATTATAAGCATACCTGCAGCAGTGGTGGCGACCGTCAGGCGGTGGTGTATCTGCAGCAGCGACCGGAGACAGCAGGACGAGAGAGAGAAACGACGCCGGAGGAAGGAAGCGGCGGCGACTTGCCGGAGGAAGGAAGAGACGAAGGAAGCAGAGACGCCGGAGGAAGGAAGCAGAGACACGTCGGAGGGAGGAGGGAGGATGAAGTCGCGTAATCGGGAAGGGGAGAGAGATGCCTTTTACCGTATTCTATTTTTCTAGGGCCGGAACGCTTTTTTTTTTTTTGAAGAGGTTAAAAGAGGCACTTACACCACTTCTAGCAACAGAGGACGCGCAGACCTTTTAAGGTCTGTGGGCTGCGAAAAAACAAACGGTCTGCTAATGAAAATGTCTGTGCGCGTCTGCGCACCCGCAGACAAAAGAGCTTAGAAGTGCTTTTAAAAAAAACAAACAGCTCCTAAGCAAATCTCCTTCATTCAATAAAATACCCAACATTTAACTTCAACATATGTAAATTTCAGCATTAATCTGATTTCTGGTTTATTCTAAGCATTATTCATTCTTCTTAAATCAATTCTTTCACATGCATTCACAAATACTCAAGGATTTACAAAACTTATTTAGGGTTTATGAGTATTACCTTAAAAATATGCTAAGTAGAGAGAAATATGAAGTGTAGAGCCGATTTTTGCTCAAAATTGGGACAAAACTCCACCCCTACTACTGGCAGCAACCGCTGGCTATTACCGTCGTCGAAAAAGTCGCAGCTGCTGTCGTTCTTGCTGTATCCGACGGCCTTTCTTTCTCTCTCATCTCAAAACTCTCCCTTGATCTCTTGCTCTCTTGTGATTTGTTGGAAACGCAAAACACGAACACACACACAATCGGGTGTGTGTGCTTCCCTCCCATTCTCCCGATTTTCCTCTTCCCTTTTTTAATTTTGGCAAACTCCAAAAAGAATACGCATACAAAAAACATATTGGGTCCTTAGAGTGAATCAGATCTTGACCAAGTCAACATGTTAGCAAAAAGACCAAAATACCGTCCATCATACCCTAGTAGTTTTTCTGCATTTCTTCCTGATTTTTTGCAAGCTTTACGCTGGCATAACTTCTACATATTAGACCCAATTTTTATAAACTTTATATCTTTAGAAAGCTGAAAACGAGCTTTACAACTTTCCCTCACTAAATTAAGTATGAATATATATAGATTTCTCGATACAGACCCTCAAACATGGGGCACTTGGCTATTTTTGTCACTTTTGGCCATCTTTAAACCATCATAACTTCTTTGTTATAATTCCAAATGACCCAAATCATTTTTCCATTATTCTTGTTTCATCAAATATTACCAAAGTCTTCTCGACGACTTTTTCTCAATTCCTTTTGGATTTTTAGATATTAATTTTTAAAGTTTGACAATTGTTTTTCTCAACTTTTGTTCCCAATTTTCCATTTTCCCCTTATGCTTTTAAAGCAAGTTTCTAAATGATATAACACTTCATAATGACTTAATAAGAAGTATTAAAACACAAATTTCCATATTTTTACCTCTTTTGACCATTTTGCCCTTTGTATTATACATTCAATATACGTAAGCATCATGTCAAATATACTTATATTTATTTATCATCAAAGGTTAAATTTTTAGTTGTCACAAGCTAAGTATTGTGGAATATGGTCCTAAAAGGTTAAAGTTAACATAGTTTGTTAATAGTGTGGATGAATCAACTTATACAAAGCAAATGTAAAGTACACCATCACTTAAACAAGTAGTATTCCAAATATCCAAGCTCTTCTACCTTCCTTCTTCTCTAATCCTTTAATTTGACCACAATAAAACACATCAGTTAGGCATAGAAACATAATGAGTGTTATCGGGTTTCACCATTTACTAAGTACAAGGAATTTGCACATTATTGGTAAAATGTAACCCCCAAACATATATATACATATATATATATATATATATATATATATATATATATATATATATATATATATATATATATATAATCAAATACATAATATAATAATTATACTTTGCAATTGGGAGAAAGACACCACGATTCAATAAAGTTAAGTACCATCTAAAGTGTTTCAAATCAACATACTCCAAATCTTATTTTTATTCACTAGTGAGTGTTTAACCCAAGTCATAGGTGAAAACTCAATTAAAGACATCAGTGGTTACTCAATCCAAAGGATAGATGGATGTTCAATCCAAGTCATAAGTGGATACTCAATCCTCGACACAAATGATGCTATATATAAGTCATAATTGGATACTCAATCCTTGACGTAAGTAAATTCCCAATCGAAGTCATAAATGGATGCTCAATCCAAGTAGACCTGGCAATTTGAGACACGAATACACGAGTTTGTGAGAGACACGACACGACACGAATACACGACACGAATACATTTTAAAAATGGAGATAAAGCTTATTTCTCTTTGTGTATTCGTATTGTGTGAAATTCGTCTGTGACACGAATTTACGACACGAATACACGAATCGCCATCCCTAAATCCAAGCCACAATTGGATACTTAGTCCTAGACACAATGGATGTTATATCCAAGTTATAAGTGCATACTCACTACTTAATATAATTGGATATTCAATCCAAGTCATAAGTGGATACTCAATATTAGACTCAATGGATGTTTTATCCAAGTCATAAATGGATTTCGAATTCATCCACACCCCTCTACACAAGGTGGGTTGACTAGCTTAAAAAGATGAAGTTCTTACCTCAAAGCACTTGGAAATCTTCAATTCCATATTAATTCTTCCAATTTAGCTTCACCTTCTTGAGAGTTCTTCAAAAATCGAATATGATTTCTTCACCGGGAGGTACTTCATGTTTCCAATGAGGAAGAATAGAGGGTTCCTCCAAATTTACACCTTCATACTTAACAAAATGACCATTTGGTCCCTTAACTTTCCTACTTTTCACTTTAGGCACAAAATTCCCTTAAATTCTTGAAACTTCTAAGTTTTATAGCTTTGCCCCACTAATAAACTTAATATACATATTAAGGATATACTAACACATAAAATCTCCTTATGAGGTTAAATATTTCAAAATAATGAAAATGCCCTTTTTGGTCATTTTGTGGTTTTCATTAATTTTTTAACTGTCTATTCTTTGCACCTCATACATACCCTTTCATTATATCTCATTCTAACAAAAATACAAATCTCTTTATTTTGTAACAGTAACTGAAAAATTACCAAAATACCCTTTTTCTCAAAATCTGAATAATTACTTACTAATTATTCCTTTATTTCTTACTTTCCATTTGGACACATTTTTGGGTCCTTACACGTACCGTTCCTTCGGAGGTGGCAGAACCTCTTTTTTCTTTAGGGGAGAAGGGGGGATTGTGTCATCAGATACATCAGTAATGTTTACAATGTTGTCTTCTCCCTCTTTTGTGAAAGAAGGACAACTTCTTTAACAAACTCCATATTAGATACTAGTCATACTTTAACTTTGTTTTAAGAGCTAATCTAGACAATCATAAAATGTATTTATATTCTTGCTCAACTAATGATTATTAAGTACTAATCTAGCGTATGTTCACTATATATTCTATTACAACCAACATAACAAGCATAACATGTTTGTTGTTTATCTTCGCTCGCATTTATCTTCAAAACAAAATCTTCTTATACATATCTTCAATTTGAATCTTATGAGGCTAACTAGTTAACACGCTATAATACAGTTTTATATGACTATGTGACTGACCAAAATGCTTCTTCGTATTGTTAGATTTGATCATACATTGATCTAGTGCAAGTAAACAAAATAATCTAAATAGCTTGGCACTTATCGGTCAACTTAGTTGTTTAGCAGCCTGAGTTTTTTTGCCCTAACATTACACACAACAGAGAACAAATTGCTATATCAGAAAATGGGTTCATTATGATTCAGAAAAGCAAATAGTTCTTTAATATTTACACCTAAAGAACGGGATGTTATTTAAAAAATGTAGATTGAGTGGTGATTAGAACATACACAGACATTTTTAATGTCTCTGTTAGTTTCTAAGTCTCAGTATATTATGCTAATTCGAAAGTGTGCAGACTCGGAAGATGATCTGAAATCAAGAAAATCATGGCCATTGAAGAAATTGTGGAGGTCTATAATTGTCAACACAAGCAACCTGCAATTAATCGTTGTTTAATTGTTCTTAGACTACTAAGGATCAATTAGACTATTCCAATTCCTCTTTTAGTATAGACCCAATCTTGTCTTTTTCATGATCTCCAAGTTGCAATTTACAATTTACATGTTGAATGACAATCTTTTTAAGTTGTTTGTTGATCTTCGTTTGCATCGATAATGAAACAAGAAACAAAGTAGGAAATTAAATGATACCAACTTGCGAAATTGAGGCAAAGTTGCATGAAATACCCAAGACGGAATATGTATCCAATTAGATGATCATTGACAGCCATATTCGGGCTTCAGTTGTCTAAGTTGTCAACATAATGATATGATTTGGGATAATCCAATCCAAGTATAACTTGCAAAATGTGCCAACAACCATTTTGTAGAACATGACTGCACTTGTGAATTTATAAGGTATAGAGATTTACGTATAAGCTACATCATTTTAGCGCGAACATTACATGTGTCTATATTTGGAGGGGAAGCGTCATTCACATTTCTTTGAATAAAACAGGTTACAAAATTATAATATTACAGAGTGCGATCATACGTCTTCCTTGGCAATACAATAATGCCAAAGATTCATACGATTTGACTTAAAAGCATTTCGCAAAATTAATGAATTCCACAATATACATTCGGACGGGTTTTCACGAATTAGATAGGTCATTTTATGATAAAATTGAAAAACACGGTAAGCTTGTTACATCACATATACATATTTGATCATTTGTTGTAATAATCTCTAAATTGTAACTTATAGACTCATGACAAAAACTTAGAGGATGCAAAGTATATATTTCAGCAATTCTACTATCAATGGCACATAAACAAATGCAACGCAGTTTATACTTATAGGTATAGCAGTATACAAGTCAACATCTAGATGATTTTGAACACATGTTTGCTCTGAAATAACAATTTTACTCATAAACACATTTTAGACCCAAAAAAACGTCAAAAACGGTATTACACCATGATCTAATAACTTTCTTCCAATCAAAAATCACCAACCAAAAACCAAACAACATTTTTTAACAGAACAACTATCGCCATTCGCCACCACCCTTCACAGGTTTTAAGGCAAAGACATGTAACTTTTGCATATAAGCAATACAGAATAAATGAACCTGGTTTTCCTCTTTTGCCCTTCATACACCCATTTCCTGAAAATTTCTCAAAACACAAAATAAAATTCAGACCAAAACAATCGAGTCAACTCAATATAAATAGACACATTAAACAACACTTAGTCACTTACCACTTTCACATCATTCACAATCCCCAATTCAGAAAGCGAATGTCCCGATACACAGTTTTCATGCACGATTACACCGCGGGTCCCGCTATCTGTAACGTTTAAGTACACGGCTTCTTTAAACATCCATTTATTCCTTTCTTGACTGTAAAAATCATCGAAAATTTCTCCACACAAAACACAAACAAATTGGCTTTCATCTGCGGTAACCATCTGCACACCATCAATCACTAACACCTCTTGTGTAGTTGACTCACGGTCAAAGTCAAACTCCCCGTTGACCCAATTTTCTGAATTCAAAAACCATCTCCTTGATGTTGTACCAGATTCAGAATTTTTTACCGAATGCCACTCCGTATGTCTATCGAACTGTTCTTGAACCTTAAACCTTAATCCACATGTCCCACATTGAAGTGGAAGGTCATCAATGAGTTCACTAATCACACAAGGATTAAATTCCCTAATTACATCAGGTTTAAACTCTAAACCAATAAAACTCTTGATATTATTATTGACAATGACAGCAGTTTCTGAGGGAATTTTTTGGGAAATTTGTGGAGTTGGAGTGACATCATCACTTTTGTTATTTATAATATTTTTATTGTTATTGGTGTTGTTATTGGTATTGTTATTATCTTCTGATGCGGAAATTAAACCCTTTGCGACTAAGGTACTCAAAAGACTTGAGACATTTGGTTCGGGTTTTGGGAGACTTGTACTCTGTGTTGATGGAGTTGTACCAAGAAGAGATGATGAAAGTGATGTGCTTTCATGGGAGGATGGGATTTTGAGAGATGACGTCACCCCAGTTTGAGTGGTTTTTTTGCAAAAAATGCTGCTGACAGCTGCTAATAAACTACTGGTGGATGATAGTCCTGGTATATCTGCCACTAAAGGTTTTTGCTGACGTGGCAGTGGTGATGGATTGGTGGGTTGAATGGAAGGTTCAAATACGGGTTCGGGTTGATGAGGTGGCGGAAAGGTGGCATGTTTTATTGGGTTTGAGTTTAGAAGTTTTGGTTTTTGAGAAATACCCATTTGAGAAATCTGGGGTCTGGTTTGGAAAGAATCTTGATGAGATTGAGACTGAGATTGACTAATTTGCCCCTGAGATTGAGCTGCTTTTAGGGATTGCAAAGAGATTCTTGATAAAGAATCAAGATTTGTTGACACCCCACTCAAAGTAGAAGAAAAATCTTTACTGTTATTTAGTAACTTTCTACCACCACCTAAACGACCATTTTCATCTGTCAAAAATGACCCTTTTGCCCTTAGTGAAGGTATCAATGATCGATCAGGTGAAGGTTCTCTCTCGTGCATCCGTTGCGGTTTCTGAACACGATTCTCAAAACCCTAGAAAGAAAAAAATTTGTTTCAATGTATTATACTATTATATAAGCAAAAGAATAGGGGCAATTCCGTCTTTTTGACTTACCGGTCTTTCGGGATCAAAATACAATCGAGGGTCTCTCTTTAAACTATTAGATGATGTAGGAATCACGGATCTTGAACTCACATCATCCCACATGTACTCTTCTTCCTCTGAATTCTTCCAACTTCTACTCACTTCACCACCTCCTTTTACAAGATTGTTTAAAGTCTGTAATTTCACATCAGGAAGCGAAGATTTATGGAGAGAATAATTTGGTAATCCATGTTTTACATCAAACCCATTTCTTGCCAGCCTGGATATAGTCTCTGTACTATTGCTGACAGATCCAAAACATGTTACTCTTTCATTGGATTTTCCAAAACTAGCCTCGGAAGGGCTAGAAATGTCGGAACCAAAATCATAATTCTCATGAGTAAGATCGCTCTCCGCGTCTCTTTGTGCCTGCTGATGTGGCAAATATAGAACATTTTTTTAGCATATTGTCAAATAAGTTGTTTAAGATATAATTAAATGTTTGGTGTCATAATTTATAAATGCATACATGCAACTTAAGGCGAGGATCAGCACGAACCCTCTCAGGAATTACATTAGCAGCTGTAGATATGTCACCTTTTGCCTTCATGGAAGTTTAAAAGAAATGAGTGATGACAAAATTGATTTAGATGGGGTTAAAGTGTGAACTTTGTTGTGTACTTACCCTGTTTGACTGTTGGAGTTTTTGTCTGGCTTCCAAATATTTGGGATTTACATGAATGCTTCGAGCAGGAAGCTGAGGCTGTGACTCGGGTCTAGATTTTGTCAACCCTGAAGAGGAACCGTTCCCAATTGTTTGAAAGCCAAGTTCTTTTTCTATTGATTGAAGTGATTGAGGTGGAAATACTCCTTTCCATGTCCCAAAAAGATGTCGCATACCAGAATGTAATGCAGAATCAACCTGTCTATATGCCTTGCAAAATACCTAATAGATGAAGAAATAAAGAAATTTACTTCATTTATCAGAGGATGATAGTTAAGAGCACATTGGGAGTTAAGATCTAACCTCAGGGAGTTTGGTGGAAAAGTGTCTGATGTAATCTCGCCCAATATTCTTCACGATACTGTCTAGAAGGTATAGTGATGGCAGCTTCTGATCAGCCGGAACCTCGATGATGTTATTGCAGATAGTGGCAGCAATAGCTTTAGCAGCCTGGGCGTTTTCTCCGGCGATGATAGTCAAGTTAGTTATGATTGGTTTCGAGTTGAAAGTCAGCTCCGCTAGAGCTGTGCTGTACTGGCTCACGAGCTCTTGATGCTGCTGCTGTTTTATTTGTGATAACGATTGTGGCTGATACGACTCGGAGTCTCCATCTCTGTCCACCGCCGGCCGAGACCCCAGTGACTGCCGTTGAACAATAGGCCTAGTATTAACGTTGGGATTATTATTACTCCGAAGGATATTTGACTCTTCGGTTACCAATCGAGGTTTCTTCAGTGTAGCAGGGTTTCTCGATGATCTATCAAATGTTCTGCCGCGAGAAGGGTTGCCCATCTCCATTGTAACACCCCGCCAAATCAATTTTACAAAAAAAAAAAAAAAAGGAAAAACTTAATCTAATCTAGAATTAGCATGTTAAACAGGAAGTTTAACTTCCTGTACAAATTTCATACGATTCGTTACAACAAATACTAAAAGGAAGCAAATCGAAAACCCTAACCCTAGCTAGCGATAATTACAAATGCGTAAATCGGAATAAATGAAATGAGAAATCAATAAACAGACACGAAGATTCGATTGCAGGGTCTTGGAATTTATATGTTCTGCGAGAAAATGATAGATTTCGTTGGAAAATTTAGATGTAGAGATTTGAAAGGCGTCACGTAGATAGATCAAGAGCTGTCCTTAGGCCTCAGCACTTGTGTTTGTTCTTGTTCAGAAATCAGAATTCACTTGAAGAGTCTTTCTTCATGTGCGTATGTGGTGTGTAGACCGTTGGTAAAAGGTCAAAAAAGTGAAAGCCCGATTTGAGTGGGCTTAAAGTCCACCAAAACTGGACCGAGCTCTTTTAATATTTATTATTTATTAAACCTTGATCCATTTTATCATTGAAGAGTAACTAAAAACAAAATAAATTGTAGTTTCATATTGAGAAAATGCAAATTGGGTGATTCTATTAGTCTTATTTTTTAAAATTTAGACATATATTTGGGGATTTTTGTAGTAGCTATCAATTTAGCATATGAAAGCTTTGTAAAATTGGCAAATGGATTAAGAAATTCGTCAATAAACTACGAAATTGGATAAACAGATGGCGAAATTCTTCAAATGTTCCCTTATATATAAGGAATAATTTTTATTTTTCTTCATTTTTATATCATATTTTGTGCTTATATCGGAGGTCATCTATGTGAGCCGTTGTTCTCATAAAGAGACTTAACTGTCGACATCTACCTCTCGTTATCATGTTCAAATGAGATTATCACAGTTTGTTGCTTTCTATTGTTGTTGCTTTTGAAATGGTTGACACTATATAAAAAGGTATATTTTTATGTGAAAATGGTAATTGTGTAACACCCCTAAATTCGGGTTAGATGTTTTGGACATTAGAAGGAAAAAAATACTGAATAAAATAATAAGATTATTTATTATTTAATACTTAAATTCATTAATTTTGGAAATAATATATTTTTGGATTTTAAATACTATTAAATTGATTAGGAAGTGGTTATTTGACATTTAATGTTATTAAATGTCATCAAGAGAAACTAAAATGTAATTAAATTAGATAAACTAAATCAAGTGTCAAACTTATAAAAATCAAGGGGATGAGTTGTGTTTTTAGAAAGTATCATTTACTTAAGCAAAAAACGTGTTTGGCGTAGGAATGGAAAAGAGCATAAAGTTGGGGA
This sequence comes from Cichorium intybus, assembly GCA_023525715.1. Classification (NCBI taxonomy): domain Eukaryota; kingdom Viridiplantae; phylum Streptophyta; class Magnoliopsida; order Asterales; family Asteraceae; genus Cichorium; species Cichorium intybus. The sequence continues at coordinate 136,797,294 of CM042009.1, forward strand.
CCAGAAATGTAAAATATAAATATTTTGCATGTAATCATGCTTCAGCCCTATGCGACGGGATCTATGCATTCTGTCCCTTTCGTTTGATGTGTATTAAGCCCTAAATTTTCCCTTGAACTCTAAGTACAACAGAGAGGTTGGAAAGAGAAATAGAAGACCGAGAGAGAATGAGAGAAACGGGAATAGCGGCTGAGAAGGAAATTTTGAGGATTTAATGTTGTTTATTGTTGATATTTGAATTCTAACAGGTAAAAACAAATCCTTGATCACTGCTATGTCAAGCTATAATGATTTCAGAGCAGGAAAAGCCTCTCGCAACCCCTAACTACTGAAAAGCCCTTATATATTTTGAATATCGGAATTTGTGGTTCGAGATTGTTTGTGACTAATTGGATGTGTTCTTAACCTCCATCATTCTATTAGAACTTGTCTTAGACCTCCTATAACTTATGAAATCATGTGGATTTTGCATTTCAAATTTGTTTCATATTTGTTAAACAAGTTCCAAACCTTTATTCCTTTTTTTAGAACTAGTATTGGAGCTTATTTGTCTTTATAATTTGTGAGATGGACCAAAACAAAAAGAAACAACAACTTTCTTTGGTCTTGTATGTGACATAAAGAAATATTGGGACCGGATTGGAAAGAAACATTGGAGACAATAGTTGTAGGAAAATCTATCTTCTTTCCAAAGCCACTAAAATCAGCTAATCAAAGCTACAGTTTCTGAGTTGGCATGCAGATTGAATAGGGGTCGGTTAGGGACTTTTGTTAGTTAAGTAAAATGTGATGCTTATGTGATCAATGTAGTTTAGTTTATATGCAATCAAAATTGTGCTTAGGAGTTAGGACATATTGCCAATGTACTAAGCTCTTAATTTATGATATTACCATTATGAGATTTTAATTAGGTCATTAATTTATAATTTAATTATTAAGATATAAAACTAAATGTAAATATATTTACATTAGGTCCCTTTGAAAATTTGCGGATGTTTCAAGTTGAAATGAAAGATAAATAGATTTTGAAAAAATAAGGTGAATATATTGGTTTTTGAGCAAACATATTTATAAAATAAAATGATTTCATGTCCATTTGTACCTATATATACCTATGTGGTTTGTGTGAATTTATATGATGCATATGTGGGTACATGTTTACATGATAAGAGTTTTATGATGATTTTTCTACAAGGTGATGATTTTTGATGAAATTATGATTGCATGTTAGTTGTTATTCTATAAGGTGTTATGATAAGTTTATGATGATCCATGTTGATTATCATGATTTCATGCTTGATGATAAAGTCCTATTATATGAAATTGTATGTTAAACAAAGTTACAGAGTTATGTTAATCATATGTATGTAAGGGGTTCAAGAGATAAGTTGACTTTGTATAGTCCAGACACATTATGAGGTTACAAAGTTTAAGAGGGCATAGGAAATTCCATATAAGTCTTTGCTAGTAGTGTGTTGCATGAGGGATGAAGCAGGTACGATAATATACAATAACATGAGGAATGAAACAAACATAAAGATATACAAGAGCATGAGAGATGAATAGGCCTAAGAACATGCAAGAGCATGAGATATACAATATACCCATGAACATACACGATCATAAGGGATGTAACAAGTTCAATAATTTGCAAGAGCATGAGGGATGAAATATGTTTATGGACATATAAAGGACATAAGGGATAAAATAGTCCCAAGGGGATACAAATATTAGAAGGTGTGAAACACATTTAAGAAAATTCAAACACAAGAGGGATGAAAAAACCCCGATCTTGTTTGATTATGGGAGGTGATGAGCTTTTAAGAGGGGCTTGGGATGGGTTGCGAGACACATGTCATACATGACATTGTTTGTACTCCTACAATATTTATGGTGTTTATGATGTTTTCTTTACGGTATATTACACGTTGGTTATATACAATGTGTGTTTATTTGGTTTTTTAATTTTATAAATGTTTTATATGAGAAATAGTTTATTATAACTTAACCCCATAGTATATCAACAGACTTTCTAGTTTGACGTTGTATTTTGATGTGTGTCTCAAGTGATAATTAGTATGTGATGCATTAAAATTAAAGGGTGCTTTAGAAATGTTTGAGAGTTTGAGGATTTCAAGATTTAAACTTTGAGCCATTATATTATTTTTAGATATTCAGTTTATGCTCTTGGTCTGATATTCTAGTTGACACCCCGAAAGATTTGAAATAACAATTGGTTTGGTATCTTCGAATTTTTTATGTCAATTAAAGAGTTTTATTTTATAATTAAGCATAATTTGGTTTTAAAATCGCTAAATCTGGAAGGGTGTCACAATTTGAAGATTCCTAACACAAATAAGCTATAGAAAATGTTTTCTAAAAAAAACTCATGATTTTTGTAGGTAACACTAATTTGTAGATCAAGCCTACGAAATTACTGTTCACTTGCAGATTTTTTTTCGAGGGTCAAACCTGCAAAAATATATATTATTTATATTTTTAAGTTTTTTTGGTATTTTTGAATGGAAAACATGCGAAAAAAAAAGTATATAATTTTCACACGACAACATTTTATGCAATTCACATGTCTAACGGTAGTTTTGCTAGTAGCACCTGCAGAATTAGTAGCTAATTTGGAAAAAACGTAATTTATTGTTTGAATCTTGGAAAAAATACATATGTTGATTAGTCAGATTTTGAAAGGTTTTCTGCAAATCTATGAACTAAAACCCTAAGTTCACATGCAACCTATGAGGATCTATGTTTTCTACTATTGAATATATAAATATTTCCTAAAAGGCCACAAGAAAAAATTACTAAAGAATAAAATCAGAAAACTAACCTTTTAGTTGTTTCTTGCAAGCTAAGCAACGCAAATGCCTTGCCTCAAATGGAGTCACACCCAGAAGCTAGGGAACTCGAAAAACAAGAGAGAGGGAGAAAAAACCTTTAAATTTCGTGGTCCTTATGGGGTAATGGGGCTCCCTGTTTATAGCCTCAAGGGTTTAACAGATAAGCCTTATTCGAATTTAAATCTGATAAACCTTTTATCTTTAAATTCAAACCCTTATTTATCTATATATATAATTCGAAAATTATGGATATAAATATCCTAATTTTCGTTCTCCATATATATATATTATAATTATCTATTGCTCAACTATTGAATAATTACAAATCAGCCCCTGCACCTTTAATTAATTCAATTAATCACCAAATTAATTCCAATTAATTCCAGATTAATTTCTAATTAATTAATATATTTTCTAATTAATATATTATCACTTTAATATATTAATAAACTATTTATTTTATTTCTATTGATTTATTAATCACATAATAAATCAACCTTTCTCTCTCCCGGTTTTTCTGTTCAATCTCAAGCTATGAGGGCAACCCAAATGGACTTTGCTACTATCAATTAGGTAAATACAAATTATTAGTCATGGCTTAGACACCTAATCCAACAGTCTCCCACTTGGATAAGTCTATGACTATAATTGCCAGTTAACCTTCTAATTGACAAGCAAATTGTAGCTTCCTAGAAATTGCTGTCAATCTCTGACCTAGTCAATTATGTCCATAGATAAGTGATCATATGATCATTCGTTCAACAAGATATTTCCTGACATGAGACATGGATTGAGATCAACCTATGTCCGGTACTCTGTTTCCCAATTTCCGATTTGCATATGACATAAGACTTCTAATTGAACACATCAATTCAGTCCTGGCTGGCCAGCACTTTAGTCAACTTCAAAATCATCGAGAGGCCTATAGATATATGTTTCCCATCAGGGTCAATGAACGAATAAGCTTCGACTCATACGCTTATATCCTTTACCAGTCAAATCATTCACAACAACACGTTTTATAACATCGAGTTACCGATGCGTTTTCATATTATCAATGAACAACTGTCTCGTAAAGTATAACTCATATCTCTCCACTTCAAGATCATAAGATATTATTGTCTCAACATTGCTTGTGATATAATCCATGAAGCAATTTATTGAGCGTGGGTTTATCCAATACTCAAATCTCCATTTCTAAGTACTCATGAACGTTGTAGCAATCTTATTGCTATGTCTAACTCCTTAGACAATCTACAAACCAATTCATGACAGTCTTGGTTCAATACTTACTTCCCAAAGTATGAGCGACTGTGGACCTTTCGAAAAATTGAATTATTCGGGAAGTAAAACATGCAAAAGAGAAACATAAAATCTGACTGGCAGCTACTCCTGCTTATTACCAAGTCTCCACGAGGTAATCACCAAGTCGGATTTGTCATAAAACTATTATCGATTTCTTATTTCTTTTAACCTATCAATTCAAGCCTTTTTATCTATGTCTATTTTAGCTAAATAACCTTTTCACTCTTTCTATGTATCCAAGTGTCATACACTGATACACTTTATTGCAGATAATCTAATCGGACACTCTTCCGATGATATCTCAATTTGTTATTCTGTCTTTCTCACTCACAACTCCATTCCGGTGATGTATACTGTCTACCCATGGTTCTCGGGGTCTTTAGTCAACATGACTGCACCCTAATACTATTTCGAGGTGTTATGATGTGCCAGTGAACCACACGCACTCCATCAGAATCCAACAAAACTCTTTAAACCATAAAGTCTTACCACGTCCCGATGTAAATAACTACCGATTTGAAACTCCTTTCAAATTGTTACTAACATTCACCCCAATCATTTCCCAATGACTTCTCACGTATGTTCGAAATCCATCCAGTATTCTCAGCTAGGTCATATCCTGAAACCAACTTACTATGCTCTAACCATCAAGTCATCAGGACATGTTCATGACACTTCTGATCGATCCAAGAAATTCGTGGAATCCGATATAATCTTATCCTGAACCCTTTCGGAATCTAAAGATTATTTATTATCTCTGTGTCATGATTTTTGAAAACTATTTCCTTTCGGAGACTTTTTCTTATGCATCTTGAATCTCATCAAGATCATATTTTCAATGGCTAGATCTATACTGTCAGTTTCATCTACCTGATAGATGTCTGTGAACTATATGAGTATGTTGCACCCTTTTTACTGCTTTCATGCCAAGTCATCACACTTTGCAATGATAGGAAACTCCTTCCCTCGGGTTATGCATCTTGAATCTCATCAATATCATATTGGCAGAATTTCGATCTATCTAATAGATGTTCACAACCACCTGAGTATGTTGTATCTCTTAAAGTCTTTCATAGCGATCCTTCTCTTAACACCAAGTCATTACACTTTGTAATGATAAAAAGATGTTTCCTAGAAACAGTATGTAACCCACATATAGTGATAGCAGATAACAACGACACTCCCACTGGCTTTGACACTGTTATATGAGTTTTTCGGACTATTCACAAACTCTAGAACTTTTGGCATATTTTGAGAATCCGAAATCCAAACCTTCCTGACGTATTAATGGAATTCTTTCAGGCTATTCACAAAATCCAAACTTTTGGCATACTTTGAGAATCCGAATGTTCTTTCTTGCGAGATGCCCGTGGGAGTAATCTCGGGCCCATGTACCTTTGTATTGGCACGCACTTTTTGATTCCCTATTAGTGTGTCGGTAAACCACACACGCTCCACTAATGATTCACAATGTGCATATATACTGAACAGTATCCTTTCGGATTTCATCTTCTATTGAGAGTGCTTCTTCTCAGAATCAATTACTTGACTCTGAGTATCGACTCACTCAACCAGATGTTCTGCAAGTACATTTCTATCTATGTTACTTTCTTTTGATGATTCAATTACTCCCACTGGTTGTTAGACCAGGTGTAAGATTCAATCAAATTGACACATAGACTGTATCTCACCCTAAGGTTCTCTTATTTGGCAACAACCGGGCTCACCAATGCTTCCAAGTAGTTGGATTACTTATCCGTACCATCTTTAGTGTTTTACCACTAATTGGTATGTCACCTAGATCATGATACTTCATGACGGTGACCATCACTACTGGTTAAGCGAAGAGAAGAGTATGTCAGGTTTAACAGGAATCTGATTCCTGGTCAAAGCCAAGAGATTACTAGAGGTTATTTCACTTTGGCTAATCCCTAAACTCATTCAGGATTATTCTTACTCCCACTGTTTCCTTAGAACTTGAGTCCTTTCCAAAAGAACTCTTCTTTCATAGGTATAGCCGGGATGGCCAATGAAATGACATTGCTGATCAGTGGCAGGCTTGTCATGAGGTTCGGACGAACGCTACATGACCTTGGACTTTCTATGTACAGGTGGGACGATCCCAGCTTTACATTTCAGACAGTGTCGGCATAACCTACTTAGTCTTAAGATATGGTCGTAATATGGTTTCTGCGGTCTGACTGGTTGAATATTCAATTCATCGAAAAACTAATTGGGAAATATATCTTATACACCGAGGATCGAACTATTCAATCAATGCTCCATCATCTTCCCTAAGACACATTATAATCATTAATGTCGTTGGAAGAGGATAAACTGTGAAACTCCTTTCTCAGTATGTTTTCACTCAGGTTCTGTTGATCTTATACTTCCTTTGAAGTCCTTGAATAGTTCAGGGTTTCAATTCAATCGCTTATTCTGATAAGTGAAGCCATATTTGTCATACTAATTGGCAAATATTGTAAAGTATAATTAATTGTGTTCTGTAAAAAGATTCGAGCAACACATAGTAACTAATGTGTACGATGCTTATAATCTTAATGTCTTTTACATCTCTATGTGAATTTATGACTTTGTTAATATTGTTCAAGATATACAATCATCACCTGACTCTAAGTCAACTGATTCCAAAATCCTATCCATTGGATCTTTGGGTGATTCATTTTTTGCAACAATTGATTTTATTAGGAACTCAATTCATCATGTGAGTCTGAGTCAAATAATTCCAAAGTCCTGTCCAACTGGACCTTTGGTTGAATTGATCCTTATAAAATTTTACTATAACAATCATAGAGGACACAATTCATGAATCCAAACACTTTGGATGCATCAACATTCAAGTTATTACCATTTATCTCATCAACACATTCACACAACATTTTGAGGATAATTAAAACAACCATGTTTTAAAATAAAATATTTTATCAAACCAGAATTATCCTCAAAACAATGTACTATGCGAAACAATGTTATATGTATCTATAAACTAATAACATGAACGAATATCTAATTAAACTCCAAAATCGCATAAGCTTCAGATCCAATCCGAATGTGCTCCTATGCAACAATACCCCGCATCCTACTGAGTCCATGCACACAGAGCAAATGTGAGAAACACATTCTGTATCAAGGAAATAAGGATCAGGAGTTCTAAGTTTCTAAGATATTCCTAAGTTGCCAAACTATTCAGCTTCGGAGTAATTTTTCAATCTTTTTGTGACTGTGTCCCACCTTGTGGATTCCCAGTTTAAGACATCGAGCAATCGGTCCAGACGATCTGGATCATTTCTTAGTGCGCCTTAATATTGAACTCAATCCCGAAGCAGCTGAATCAATGGAACTATGCTTCCCCATGAGACTCATGCAGAGTCAACACTGAATGCATATCCATGATTGTCTTATTTGGTTACCCTTCCTGTACATCGGGATGGACAGATCAGCGAGTCGAGCTAATGCTTAACTCCCGATCAAAAGGAACCAATCTTATTCATTTTGCCTATGTATCCCTAAATCTTGGGAACATGCAAACGGGTGCTACCTCCTTCCAGCTTACACACTTTAAGCTCTTTGAAGATCTTAGTTTGCTCTTTGTCAACCGGTTATCGGAACCTTTCCTCAACCAGCTGTGCTAACTTATCTAACCCCAGGAATTCTAAATCCCTACGGAACTCGGAGTCAATGATCAATAGCATATGTAACACCCGGCTTTTAATATAAATACACCCCTTTATTTTACACGCTTTAAAACGTATTTTTTTCAACAAAATATTATACAGGGGAATATATTACAAGCCAAAAGCACACAAGTAGTATCTGGGAGTCCGAAATCTCCTCAAAGTCGGGCTGCTACTATCTGCTCTAACCCCGAAGCACCTCTTTTCCTTTAGTATGGTCTATATTACCTGCACAGTTAGTATCCACAGGGGTGAGCTATACAAGCTCAATGAATAATCGATAAGCGTTACAAAAAAAATACACAACATAGAATTTTCAGCTTCCACATTGTTGAGTCATTAATTAAGATTGAGTCAAATATGCTTATCGGATCTGTTGCCTGATTTGTAGCCTATATTTTAGCTATCGGTTATGGAATGGGTCTGTCATTCCATACTTAGTTTTTGTTTATATAGTTTATTCGTGACCCTGTTAGGGTTAACTTTTGTAATCTCTTTACAGCGCTCATACAGAATAGTTCTCATCGAATTGTTCTTGAGTTGCATAGTTAATCATTCAACATCAGTTCTTCATATCGTCTGCTTTTGATCTAGTTTATTTACATTATTCCGCATTTTTGAATCACGATCCAACTCTTGCAATTCAATAATTGGTATCAGAGCGGGAGTTAGTGTTATTCACGGATCTGTTTTGATTTTTCTCATCGTTTCAATCGATTTTGATTATCAAAATTTGATCTCTCACGTTCGATTCTTCTCTTGATTCGAATTTACACTTCTGATTCTTACTAGTAAACACGCATCAATGGCTTTTGACGACTCACATACTCAGTCTTTTAATCTTTCAAGCAGTATTGGATCCACTACCAGGACTCCAATTCTATTCACTCAAGAGTATGAAGTCTGGGCGTTACACTTTGAAGATTATGTTCTTGGCATTGAAGAACATGGTGCAACGATCTGGCAAGCTATTACAGAAGAAACTCATGTCCACGCAGCCACAAGAAGGGCTATCAAAACCCTAAAAGAGTACAACAACTTGCTTGTCTCTCACACAAACATTCCTCAAGACGAAAAAGATAAACTGATGTGCAACATTAAAGCATTTAGAATTATCAGGTTTGCTCTTCAAGCAGATACTCTTCGTCTGGTTAGTTCATGCCAAACAGCTAAAGAGATCTGGGATCGACTTAAAGAATTATATTCTGGAGATGCTGACCTTGAGCACTCTATTCAGACCACTCTTCTTTCCGATTTCGGATCTTTTGTACAAGGTTCGGAAGAAACTCTGACCCAGACCTTTAATCGATATAATCATCTTCTAAGTCGATTATTAAAATACAATCTGGCTCGAACTGTCATTGAGCAAAAGGTCACCTTTCTTGATGGTCTTCGTTCTGAATGGAAGGCTATTGTTTCAACAATAAAAGCCCATGAACAGTTCAAAACTTACACTTTGGCTAAGGTTGTGGGAATTCTGAAATCCCATGAAAAGGAAATCATTTCGGAAGCCAAAGCAACTACCAGTCTTGGTTCCCTTGCATTGGTCGCTGCTGGAAAGAAAACGGCCGAAATTGATTCCGAATCTGACTTTTCCGATGACGATTTGACCAGAGAAGACAAAGCTTTGATGGTATCAAATCCCAAGAAGTTCTTCAAGAAAAACTTCTCCAAATTCAAAAACCGGAATCGACAAGGAGGTTTCCATGCTGAAAAGACTGTGGAAGAAAGTCAGAAAAAGAAGAATGATGAAGAGAAGAAACTAGCAGGCGACTCAGGATATGATTGCCATTACTGTAACGGCAAGAATCACTTTGTGAAAGACTGTTTGCTCCGAAAACAAGCTGAGAAGAAGGAGCAGGTGAAAGATGAAGCTTATTATGCAAAGAAGATTGCAGAGCTGAAAAAGAACGATGCTTCATCTACCAAGGCAGCCTTTGTGGTAAAAGAGGATAGCGAGTTTGGTGCCATTGAGGTCTGGTCAACAGATTCGGAAGATGAGGAGGTGAGGAATCCAACGCACGGTCGATGTCTAATGGTGAAAGCTGATCATTCCGAAAGCAGAGGTTATTCTACCGACGGGTGTCAAACCTCAGCAAGTTGTTTTGCTGCGAAGCCTGTTTATGAACAAGTTGAGGAATGTGAAGCTGTGGTCAAAAAGGTACACTCTATCCTTAAATCTTTAAATATTTGCTCTTCTAGTTATGATGCAGAATTAGATGATCTTAGATTTACCGTTTCCAGTTTGAGTGATAGCTTAAAAAGAACACGTCTGAGTAATTCTAACCTAAATGATCAATTGAGCAGGATATCGAATAAGAATGAGGAGAGACGTATGAGAATCGAGGCGTTGGATAGTGAGTTAGTTAAAGCACGAGATGATATTATTTATGTCAAACGAGATAATTTAGTTCTTGTCAAACAGAGAAACATTTTTTGTTTAATTGCTAAACGTCTTTACAATAATATTACTCAATTACATCTTGATTGTGACATAGGCAGGGGTTTACACAAAATGATTTTGCCCTTTCTTGAGTTGAAAGAGGATGAAATTGATGCAGAATGTCATAGGTGTGAAACCATTGTTTCATCTGATGAGGTTTCGGAAGCTTATCGAATTGGACTTGATAAAATTGAAAGCTATATACAGTCCAAAGAACATAAAAGTATGGTAAAAGAATATTTTTCAGAAAATGATCACGAGGAAATTAAAACAGCAACTCTAAAGAATTTTCATTCACTATGCTCTAAACTAAATTCCGATAATATTCTTATTAATGAGAATATTTCTGACTTTGATGAAAGCGATATGAGTGAAATATCTGTTGAGGATGAAATTGATTGTTCGGAATTCGTATCAAACTCTACTGAAATTAAGAAAAATCTCATTTCTGAAAATTCAGTTACTTTTGCGAGAATTGTTGAAAGTGAAAAATCACACACTTTAACCGAACAAGCTACTGTTTTTCCAAAAATTCAAACTGTACCAAATCAAGTTTTTGTTAAACCAGGCTTAAATACAAAAGATGTAACTGAACTCAAAGTCCTAGTCGATAACGATAATTCCGATGTTTGTGATTCTTTCTTTTGGTCCGAACCAATTGACAACTCAGATGAGACTAAAGGTCTTTCCGAAATGACCTCGTGGAAGTCTCGTGGCAATTATATTTCTGGTTCATTGAACTGTAAAAATCCTGTCTCTCAAAATGGCTCATGGGGTGCAAAGAACTTGAAACCTATTTCTCCGAACTCTAAATTGAATACTTTCAAATCCAACTCCCATCACGGCTCAACATCTTGTGTTCATAAGTCTCCTGAAGAGCTGATTGCCAAAAGGAAACAAATGAATGCCAGGTATAAAAAGAATCTGAAAGAGAGAAAACAGTTTTGGAGAAACAAAAATAACTCAAACCCAACCCAGAAAGCCAACCCAATTCCTAGTCGGAAAGTTGAACCCACTCCAAAACCAAAACCAGTACCTAAACCATCTGTCTCAACAACAACAACAAAGACTCCTACACGTGTTCTCAGTTCAATGGATTCAAAAGGGAAGGGAAAACTCTATCCTGAAACCATTCAGGATCTTAAAATCCACAAGATTCATCCAACTGTTGCTTCCAAAACAAAACTCTCTCTTCAATCGGTTAAAAATCAAAATTCTTTTTCTAGCTCTCACACTCAGAAAACTCATTATTATCAAGTTTCGAACACAGTTACTCCTAAGAAATCTTGTTTTGCTAAACAACATTGGCAACCCACAAAAATAAAAGTGTTCCGAATTGAAAATAAGAAAAATGTACCATCTGTGAGAAAATCTTTTTGGGTTGAAAGATCGTGCACTTTTCCTATTGCCAGAAAATTCTCACATGGGCCCACACTGGTTTGGGTTCCTAAATCTCTCTAACTTGTGCAGGTCCTACGTGACGAACAGTATGATCCGGAATGGTACATTGACAGCGGCTGTTCACGTCATATGACTGGAAGGAAGGAGGAATTAAGAGAATATCGTTCACTAACGAATGGAGGAAAAGTCAGTTATGGGAACAATGCAACAGGCAACATCAAAGGCTATGGCATGATCACAAATGGTGAAATTTCAATACGCAAAGTGGCATATGTGGAAGGACTTCAGCACAACTTGATCAGTGTCTCACAACTGGTTGTCGGAACTGGTCTTAAAGTCTCATTTGATGAAGATGGTTCCGAACTGATTGAGAAAGAATCCAAAAAGATTATATTGAAGTCAAAGAGAAAAGGAGAATTGTTTCCCTTGGATATGAGACCTATTCAAGGAAAACCTGCTATTTGCCTACTCACTAAAGCTACAAACGATGATAGTTGGCTCTGGCACAGGCGGTTGTCTCACATGAACTTTCGAGATATTAATAAACTGGTACTTGGTGATCTTGTGCGTGGATTACCGCTACTCAAGTACGACAAAGACCGACTCTGTGACGCATGCGAGCTAGGAAAACAAAGTCGGAAGAGCCACTCTACAATCATCAACACAAAGATCATCGAACCTCTGGAACTTTTGCATATTGATCTTTGTGGTCCATCTGCCATCGAAAGCGTCGCTCATAACAAATACATTCTGGTTGTGGTGGATGACTTTTCTCGTTTCACATGGGTGTTCTTCCTCAAGCAAAAATCTGAAGCGGCAATCAACATGATTAACTTTATCAAGCAGATAGAACTCCTTCTCCGAAAACAAGTTCGAATGATACGAAGTGATAATGGGACAGAATTCAAAAATAAAGTTCTAGATGATTTTCTCGTCAATAAAGGAATCACGCATAACTTCTCTGCCCCTTACACTCCTCAACAAAATGGAGTTGTAGAAAGACGGAATCGTTCTTTGTGTGAAGCTGCTCGAACCATGCTTTCTTTCGCAAAACTTCCTTTATATTTCTGGGCCGATGCCATCGCAACTGCTTGTTACACTCAGAACCGATCAAACATTACGAAACGATTCAATCTCACTCCCTATGAGATCCTCAACAAGAGAAAACCGAATGTGAAGTTCTTTCATGTTTTTGGAGCCAAGTGCTTCATTTTTAACTCGAAAGAAAAACGAGTTAAATGGGACGAAAAAGCTGATGAAGGCATTTTTCTGGGCTACTCTCTTACCTCAAAAGCCTATCGTGTTCTGAACAAACGATCTCGAAAGATTGAAGAAACATACTACATCACCTTTGATGATAGATATAATACCAGAGCAAAGCACGTTCAAACCAAGTCTGAAGAAATCTTTCCTGAATCCAATACGTCTACGATTCCTCTTCTGGATCTATATGAGGAATTTCTAAATTTGTTTGATGACCAAGAAATTGCAAAAACATCAGAAGCAAATGCAAGAGATAACCAAGGCGATGAATTGTTGAAGCTTATAGAAAATACAGTCTGTGAAAACGAATCTCCACAAGAAAACTCCTCTGATGTTCCGATTCCGAACAATGCTCCAACTCCCATTACTGATGCACCAATCCAGGGGGAGAGTCCAACTCCTATTGCAGATGCACCAATCCAGGGGGAGAGTTCATCAACTATTCAAGGGGAGCATATGACTCTTGAGTCCGAATCAACCACTCTACCAGTTGAACAAGATCATCCTGATGATAGAAACGATGCAACCTTCCAGGGGGAGAATGACCTTGAAAATAATGACCTTGACACACAGTCAGAGGTACATTCGGAAGCAGAAGAAATCATTTCAGAAATTAATCCTGAATATGATCCAAATTATCCTCCGATGATAAAATGGACAAGAGATCATCCAAAATCTCAAATCATCGGAACGACTTCTGCTGGTGTTCTTACTCGAGCTCAAGCTAAAGAAAAGCAAGCCGCATTATTTTCTAAAGTGGAATTTTGCATGTTTCATTCGTTTATCTCCAAGGTTGAACCTAAAACAGTTAAAATAGCACTTGATCATGCTGACTGGGTTCAAGCTATGCAAGATGAGTTAAACGAATTTGAACGCAACAGGGTGTGGCGATTGGTTCCGACACCGAAAAACGCATCCGTTCTCGGAATGAAATGGGTTTTTCGAAACAAGTTGGACAAAGAAGGGAATGTCATACGAAACAAAGCAAGACTGGTTGTCAAAGGGTATTGTCAGGAAGAAGGAATTGATTATGAAGAAACTTTTGCACCAGTAGCCAGACTTGAATCCGTTCGGATTTTTCTTGCTTATGCAGCACATAAAGGGTTCGAGGTCTATCAGATGGATGTCAAGTGCGCTTTTCTGAATGGAGAATTAGAAGAGACAGTCTATGTTGAACAACCACCAGGCTTTGTGAGCAGCAAACATCCTGATCATTGCTATGTACTAGACAAAGCTGTTTACGGCCTGAAACAAGCTCCAAGAGCTTGGTATGAAACTTTAACTAAGTTTCTTAAGCAATCCAAGTTCAAGCAAGGATCTGTCGACCCAACCTTCTTTCGCAAAAAGGAAGGAGGTCACCTGATGATTGTTCAAATTTATGTTGATGACATCATTTTCGGATCTACTCACCCAAGCCTAACAGCTGAATTCCGAAAACTGATGGAGACAAAATTTGAAATGAGCTCTATGGGCAAAATCAATTTCTTTCTAGGCCTCAACATCAAACAAAGCTCAGAAGGTATATTCATCAATCAGGAAGCTTATACCAAGTCTCTCTTAGAGAAATTCGGAATGAAGGGAGATTCTAAAGTCAAAGTTCCGATGGCTTTCGGAACAAAACTCACTCCTTCACTAGACAAACCTGCAGCAGATATCACTCTCTATCGTCAAATGATAGGTTCTCTTCTCTATCTCACTTCAAGCAGACCTGACATTATGTTTGCGGTTTGTTACTGCGCAAGATTTCAGGCAAATCCTAGAGAGCCACACCACAATGCTGTGAAGAATATATTCCGATATCTCAAAAGATCAACCTCTCTTGGGCTATGGTATCCTTCAGGATCTGGTTTCTTTGTTCAAGCATTTTCCGATGCTGATCTTGGTGGTTGTGGATTAGATCGCAAAAGCACTTCAGGAGGATGTCAACTTCTTGATGGCAAACTCGTAAGCTGGCAATCAAGGAAACAAACTTGCGTGTCACTCTCAACAGCTGAAGCTGAATACATCGCTGCCGCTTCATGTACCTCTCAGATAATCTGGATTCAAAATCAACTGAGAGATTATGGAGTTAATATGAAACGTATTCCTCTTTACTGCGATTCTGAAAGTGCAATTCGGATCTGTCACAATCCAGTGCAACACTCGAAGACTAAACACATTGCACTCAGATATCACTTTATCAAAGATCATGTTGAAGACGGCAACATCGAAGTTCATTTCGTCCGCTCAAACGATCAACTTGCAGACATCTTTACAAAGGCCCTTCCTGAACCAGCATTTAACAGAATTCTTCAAGGTCTCGGAATGATGGAAGCTGAATCCGTTCCGATTTCTAACTGAAATTCCGATTGGTTCCGAATTTCGGAATGTCTCGGAATCAGAATTTGGAAAACAATGATTCGGAATGCATGTATCCTTTCTGAAACTATGTTTTTATTTCTTTATTTCTTTTGTTTTAATTTTTTTTGGTTTGTTGTTTTATTCTATTTTTTTGTTTTGTTTTTCAAAATATCAAAAACATTTTTATCTCATCATTTTTTTTTTGTTGTTTATTTCGTTCATTTTTATCATCTGTTATTTTCATTTTTTTTTATATATCCATGCGAATGCATATAAAGAAGTCAATCAGCAATCAGAAAACACCAAGAAAATAACTTTTATTTAAGCTATAGGAACAACGGTTGTTACATCAAATGGCAAAATACAAACAACCTCAACCTATAACTTGTAATAATGCCACATGGGGGGATCACCGGGATGGAAAGCTTGGTAGAGGCGCAGCTCACTCTCGTCGACAAAAAGCCGACTTCCATCAGCCAGTCCCACATGGAACTGATTGTGGGGAGTGGTCCGCATGATCACCGCCGGCCACCACCCCCTCCTGTGCCAGACCTCAACGAGGTCAAACTGTTTATACTCCACCAAAATTCTTGGTGGGACAGGCTGCAGAAAGGGATGGCTTGTTTGAACGGTCAGTGGTCCACCAACCTCGCCATTGTTGAGAGTGGTCATCCTCACCTCATATTGGTGATTCCAAACTCTCGTGACAACCCCACCATAGATGCCACCTGAGTAGTCGCCTTCCTGCATCTTGACCTCAACTTTGTCATGACGTCTGTAGGGACGAAGTGCCATGAGATATCTCTTTGGATGGTAATTTCTCTTTTTGGAATGTGCGTGTTTTCTACTAACAATGGTTCCTTTTTATAGGCAGATATGACACCGGTTAAGCTTCCAATTGTGGATATTTAATTATTTTTTAGTAATGATGCAGCCTGCTGTCATTATTATGTGTCATAAAAGCAGCGACGGCCGATTAGCAACTGACTGGACGTTTTCCTTCCTTTTCGCCAAGCATTAAATGTTTTCTCATGATGGCCAAGTCCTTGTCAGCATTCTTTGGCGAGAATATTTGTTTTGTAACTATTTTGAATTGATGGGTTTCTTCTTATCCTATTTTCTACGTACCAAAAACGAATATCCATGATTATTGAAATCTCAACCAATTTCAATATATGATTTCGGAAATTCTAGTCAAAGATCGCAACTCATTTTTACCATGGGGCGCTGTGAGACTCATCAACCTCTCTTGCCCTTTCTATTATTTCTCCATATTAATTACACTCCCATATAACTGTAACCCTTATGAAGGTATTCCGCATTTCCACTGAATACTGATGGTTACACAAATTCTGCGTTTATGATTTCGGAATTGTTTTTACCATCATTCCGAATGAAACCCAAAAATCCGAACCCACTAAGGAATTGACGAAAACTTTAAAAAGGGAATCTCTATCTTTCACTTTTGCGTGGTCTTTATGAAATCTACTCAAACCTAGTAATTTCTATCCAAAAAGATCCAGTTTTTTTTTTTTGAGATTTCCTAGCCTTTCCCAAGTCAGACAAACTCATCCTCACCGTTACTTGTTTTCATGACTACCCTGGTCCGACAAGTACTATCTTCCGATTTCGAGCATTTCTCCCGTTTTCGGAATCCGAGAGACAGTTTAACCCAACCCAATGAGCCCTCATTTTAAAAGAAATCTTTCAATGATTCTTCACAATCACTTGATCGTAATTCAACGGGAAACCACTCAACCACTTTTGAATCTCTCTTGATTCTAAAGGAAGCGATCATTGCCCGGGATCACTCAGTTTTATGTCATTCCGACATCACAGACAACCAATAAATCTTGTTTTTTTTCTTTTTCTTTGACACACTCTTGCACGAAAATCATTATTTGATTTTTTCTCACTATGGTTGATTTACAACTCAACTTCAAAAAAAAAAAAAAAAAAAAAAAAAAAAAAAAAAAAAAAAAAAAAAAAAAAAAAAAAAAACGGTTACCACGTCATCTGTGCAGGAGCTACTTTATCGCTTTTCACGCGCCTGCAATGCGACTTTTGGGGGTTACTCATAATGATACGGCGTGATTCTTGGGAAACGTAATCGGCTGAAGCGGGGTTTCCTTTTTCAAATCTCCTCAAAGGATATTTAAAAGGTATTTGGCTCATTCTTCACGTTTCTCCGCTCTTCATCTCTCACGCATAGAACTCTTCATCTTCAAAACCCTCTTTCTCTCCCGTACATTCAAGAACTCTCAAATGGCTGGCTCATCTTCAGCAAATGAAAATACTTCCTCTTCTTTAATGTTGAAGATCAAACAAAATCAGAACATGATTATTGATCTTCACTCATCGAAGTACAATGAAGCTCTTCAGCCGATGATTGAATGTCTCAAATTCTCGAGGATTAGCAAAGCCCTAACTGCTTCAGAGGAGGTTCCAATCGTGTATCTCTCATCTGCATACTCCTCTGCATTCTACAACAAGGCTGACGATGTTGTTACGTTTGAGGTTGGTTCCATCAAGACACGCATTTCCAAGTCTCGATTTGGGAAATTGCTAGGGTTTGCTGATCAAACCGACCTTATTGACCCTGAATCCCTTTCGCCTTCTACTCTTCCACGGTTGTTCTATCAACTAGGCTACAAAGGTGATATCACACAACTATCGAAGTTCACAAAGAAGAGCCTACCGCCTCTGTGGAATTTTCTTTTCACTATACTGTTCAAGAGCTTCTCTGAACGTACGACAGGCACAGACAGTGCAAGTAAGCTCTTCTACTCTTTATTCTATGGCCTCTATCATGATATCAACCTGGATTACGGGTCCATTCTTTGGAGCCAATTTGTAGAGAGCGTGAACTACAAAAATCGACACTCTGAAATTTCTTGTGCTCGATTTTGGACCATTGTGGTAAAAAGGGCCATTGAGCAACATCATCTCCACATCATGACCGATTCTGTCTTGGCGGTCATTCCGACTCTCTCAACCACACAGTTTGCAACCACAAAATCGGAGGATTTTGATTTCATCGGATCCATTCCGATCACAATGTTGGACCGCGTTCCGAATGGTGTGCACTGCATTGCTGCATATCGACAAATACCTCCATCCGGAATTCGTGCTGTTGATCAAACTCATCAAGTCGCCTTTGACAGACTTGAAAATCCGAAGAAAAATGTCAAACGAAAGGGCAAAACTGCTGTATCTGACACGGAGAAACAACACAAACGACCAAGAAGACTCCGAAAGTTTGTTCAGTCCTATGATTCGGAAAACGAACTCTCCGATTCTCATCCAATTCCGACCCCACCGCGAGATGTTCCGATTGCTGAAAACCTCGACGATGTTCCACCTCCCAAACCTTCTCCTCCCCGATCACCGCCTCATGATCCCACACCAAAAACCACTCCTCATTCAAGTCCACAATCTACACCTGAACATTCACCACTCCGACCTACAAACACTCAAAAGTCTCCATCTTTATCACCAAAACAAACTTCTATTCCTCATTCCCCGCTTAACAACCCTCCTACCGACATTGATGAAGATGAAGATATCCTGGTTAATGATGATCAGGATGATCTTTCCGATTTTCTTGAATCTCCATCCAATGTGAAACTAAAGACTCCAAGTTCCTCTGTTCCGATGTCGTCTGATCAGCTATCGGAAATCTCTGCCAAACTCGATTTACTTCTCAAATCCCAGGCGAATCCCTCAGCCTCCGATTGGCAATCCCAGTTGAAAGATCACAAAGATTCGGTGGAAACCTTGGTCACCGAAAATGTCAATCTCATGGGTAAAATCACTTGTCTTATTGAGAAATCGGAAGTCCAAATGCGAGATTCAACCAACTCTATTGGCAGACTTGAAAAAGATGTTCTCAAATTTACTCAAGATTTCCGAGATGCTCATGATCGGAACAATCAAACTATGCAACAGGTTGTTTCCAGCTTCAGTACCTCTTTGAAGACTGAAAGAGAGGCCCTTTCAACCTTACGTTCGGAATTGAAGCAGCAATATTCCGACTGGGCATCTTCTATGGATGCAAAGGTTGATCAACTGAGGACCGATTTGGCCTCAGAAAATTACTTGATGGATAAAGTGGCCGCCAAAGAAACTAAAATTCAGCTCCTAAAGACCGATCTCCGTCACCAGTCTGCCATTCTCACATCGGCCTTGTCACAGAACAAAGCTATTCGAAATGGTGTATCGGAAATTGACTCCTTTCTTCATAGGATTGTTGAAGACTCTGATCCGATTCTCAACCCTCAGGTGCGCCGACATCTGACCCTCAAGCTTCATCTTGTCTTCAATCTTCTTGCCGCACTGAAGGGTGTTTCGGAAGGTGTTGCCTCTCCGAAACAAGGGGGAGACGACATACATGAAGAAAGCATATTTAATCAGGAGTCTCCAAAGAAAGACACTCCGATTGAATCAAACAAAAATGCTGAAGGAGTCCCTGGTCCATCTAAAGACAAAGGCAAGAAAATTGTGGAAGAAGATGAATCGAATCAGAACGCCACAAAATCAGTCAGGGAAACGGAAGTTGATGAAATTCTCAACCTAACTCGGAAGCTTGATGCTGAGGAAGCTGCCAAAAGAGAGGCCGAGTTACTTCTTCAAACTCAAATGTCTTTGTTTCCTCCATGGCACTACAAAAGAATGAAAAGGGAAGCAATTACTGAGCCTGTGGAGAACTGGCTTCAACCAATAGCCTCGTACAACACAAGCAATGATGTAAACTCGCAGTTTGATTTTCCGATGACTGCAAAAGCTCTCCTGTTCCGAGGATTTGAGGAACTTAAAGACACTCGCCTTTCCAGTTCGGAAGTGAATGATTTGTTATTTACTTTCTATCTGAAGAATGCACGTCCTCAGCATTTAACCTGGAGTTTAAAGAAGATTATACAGCTTACTCCCCGTCTTCCTGAGGTCACTCTTCCTTTCATGAACTCAAGACTTTTAGCTTTCAGAGGGGATGATAAAGAGAAGATGGAATTCTCCCTTGCTGATCTACCCTTCATGAATCCATTCGACTGGATAGCTTTGTTCAACATCTTGTCGAGAGAACAAAAGTATTATCCTATTTTTAATCATATCAAAAGAATGATTGGATTCTACATCCTTGAAGTGGCAAAGCTCGATGTTGAAGTTGCTGGTGTTCTGGATAAAACTCCTTTAACTGTGAGACGTCCTCCTCCCAAGAATCTGAGCAAGCGTAAAATCGGAAAAATTGCCAACTCAAACTGGAGCGTGGCATATAATTCAAAGGAAGGTCTCGAGAATGTTAAAAGAATATTCTTTCTTTTGGACAAACATCTTTACAGGACTCCAGTGTTGGAACATATTCTTCACATCATCAACAAACTGCCTTCCAACACCACTGAAGATAAAACCTGCGTCAATGACATGTTGAGGTGGTACATTGCATTCCGAAAAAGGATCTTGGCTATTATTCCGAAGGTGTTTGACAGACAAACAAGCGAAGTAAAACCTGAAGAATGATGAGATATCGCATTTTTGACTCAAAGGGGGAGATTGTTGAGTCATTAATTAAGATTGAGTCAAATATGCTTATCGGATCTGTTGCCTGATTTGTAGCCTATATTTTAGCTATCGGTTATGGAATGGGTCTGTCATTCCATACTTAGTTTTTGTTTATATAGTTTATTCGTGACCCTGTTAGGGTTAACTTTTGTAATCTCTTTACAGCGCTCATACAGAATAGTTCTCATCGAATTGTTCTTGAGTTGCATAGTTAATCATTCAACATCAGTTCTTCATATCGTCTGCTTTTGATCTAGTTTATTTACATTATTCCGCATTTTTGAATCACGATCCAACTCTTGCAATTCAATACACATCATATCATGGTTCCCAGCAATATCGAGTCCTAAGGACTCAATGTGCATCCCCTGAGTGAGTGATAGAACTGCTGGCCGATTAAGCCATCACAACACTTGTATGTGGTCCCACCACAATTACTTCTTACACGATCGTCACAACGTATATATATGGTCCCAACCACCAACAATAGTCAGTGGCCCCACAGGAAAGGTGGTCTCAACCACGAGTACCGAGTATGTGACCCCACGGTAAGGTGGTCCCAATCACATGAACCAGTATTGTGGCCCCACAGGAAAGGTAACACTTAGGTATCGATTACTCACCTGGTTGTTGACTAAAGCTTTTGTCTTTTTCTGCCTTGTATCCTCTTCCAACCTTGACTGTTATCACAGTACAAAATCTATCATTTATAAATCTTCCATTCACCCTTTTTAATAGTTCCAAAATAACACTTCATGATTTATCAAGTAAAGAACGGCCATGTAGAAGATTAGATGGGGTGGCAGGATCCTTTCAGCATTTTAGCCTTTCGGAAAATCCAACAACCAGATCCCATGTAACCGGCCTAGGCACCGTTCTCGTAAGTAAATCAATTAGCATTATTTCGGAACAAAGTCTCCATAGCTTGGGTTATCTCCCGGCTCGAACTTGGTTATTTGATATAAGTCAAAATGACTAGCAATCGTTCCCTTCATATTATATGCAAAATACTATTATAATTGTACTAAAGGTTTGGAACTTACTTTCCGTATGTTGAGACGACGATCGCTACCCGAACCTATTGATTTCCCTCTCTTATAGCACCTCTTCCTTACTAACACACTCCTCTATAGTATATAAGTGTTTAGTATTTGTTTTGCCCAAAAATGAGGCTTGGAGCTCCTATTTATAGGCCTCTGGACCCTCTTCGCGTCGCGACGGACCCCCGGTCGCGTCGTGACCATTACGTAAGCACTTACCTCATCGCGCACTTCTCGAGAAGCTTCTGCCAGGCCTCGCGTCGCGAGCACTATTCACGTCGCGTCGCGAGCACTATTCACGCCGCCGGAGTTACTATTCAATTTTTTTTTTTTTGAAAATGGTCGTTACAAGTTCTCCCCCCTTTATAAGATTCCGTCCCCGGAATCAAGCAAACAATTGGGGGTACTTCGCCCTCATTTCCTCTTCGGCTTCCCAAGTTACATCCGAGCCCTTGTGATATCGCCACTGTACCTTTACCATATTAATCTTCTTGTTTCGCAGCTGTCTCACCTTGCGGTCTAAAATCTTTTCTGGCTGCTCCGGGTACCTCAGCTTTTCATCTATTTCAATTTTAGGTAAAGGCACTCGTTGGGACTCGTCAATCAGAGTCTTTCTCAAATGCGACACATGGAAGACGTTGTGAATGCCTCTTAACTCCTCGGGTAGCTCTAACCGATAGGCTACAGCTCCCACCCTTTGTAATACCCGGAACGGCCCGATAAAGCAAGGACTCAGCTTACCTTTCTTTCCGAAACGAATCAGACCCTTCCACGGGGAAACCTTAAGCATCACCATATCGCCAACCTGAAACTCTATAGGTTTCAATCGACGATCAGCATACTGCTTTTGGCGGTTTTGAGCAACCTTCAAATGTTCTCGAATTTCTCGAATTTTCTCCTCGGTTTGAGCTACAATCTCGGGTCCAGCTAACGGCTTTTCCCCTAACTCTGTCCAATATGTCGGAGTACGACATGGTGCTCCATACAATGCCTCGTATGGCGCCATCTGAATGCTGGAATGATAGCTATTATTATATGCAAATTCCACCAAAGGCAAGTGATCCTCCCAGCTTCCACCAAAATCTATAACACAGGCACGAAGCATATCTTCCAATGTCTGAATAGTCCTTTCACTCTGTCCATCAGTCTGAGGATGGTAAGCAGTACTCATTAAAACTTTCGATCCAAACTGATTTTGGAAGCTCTGCCAAAACCCAGACATAAATCGACTATCTCGGTCGGATATAATGGAGGATGGTACCCCGTGTCTACAAACTACTTCATCAATATAGATCCTGGCTAATTTGCTAACTTTATAATCTTCACGTATGGGTATGAACTGAGTGGATTTGGTCAGTCGATCCACGATCACCCATATTGCATCGTGTCCACGTGGCGTTCGAGGAAGTTTTGTCACAAAGTCCATAGTGACCTCGTCCTACTTCTTCATTGGGACAGGTAGAGGCTGAATTTCTCCATACGGCTTTTGATGATTGGACTTCACTTGCAAACATGTTTGGCACCGTTCCACATATCTTCCTATATCCCGCTTCATACCCGGCCACCAGTATAACGGCTTCAGCGTCCGGTACATCTTGGTGCTACTCGGGTGTATAGCATAACGGGAACAATGCACATCCTCGAGGAGTAGCTTCCGTGCCTCACCCTGCTTTGGCACCCATACTCGACCTTTAAAGGTCTTCAATCGCTGAGAATTTTCCTCTAGTTGGTTAATATAGCTAACCATGCGTCCACTTTTCACATGCTCCGCCTTTCCTACTTCCTCTTGGGTTGTTCGAATCAACTCAGGTAGACGACTAACTATGCCCATACAAGCCGATACAACCCTAATGGGTCTCTCCTTTCGACTGAGAGCGTCTGCAACTACATTCGCCTTCCCTGGATGGTACAAAATCTCACAGTCATAGTCTTTGAGTAAGTCCATCCATCTCTGCTGCCTCATGTTCAACTCCTTCTGATCGAACAAATATTCGAGACTCTTATGGTCCGTATAGATCTTGAACTTTACCCCGTATAAGTAGTGCCTCCACAACTTTAATGCTAATACTACGGCAGCTAGTTCAAGATCATGTACCGGGTATCTTTTCTCAGCTTCTTTCAATTGTCTGGATGCGTATGCAATCACTCGGCCCCTCTGCATTAAAACGCATCCCAGGCCCACCCTAGAAGCGTCACTGTAGATCACAAAGTCTTCCCCACCTTGTGGTAATGCAAGTACTGGGGCTTCACACAGAGCTTGCTTCAGCTTCTGAAATGCAGCTTGCTGCTCCTCAGTCCATTCAAACTTCTCGCCCTTCTTAGTTAATTTAGTCAAAGGTGCTGCAATAGAAGAGAAGTTCTCTACAAATCTCCTGTAATATCCAGCTAGCCCGAGAAAACTGTGTATTTCTGATGGATTCCGCGGCGGCTCCCACTTCATTACAGCCTCGATCTTTGCAATATCAACTTCAACACCTTTGCTGCTAATAACATGTCCCAGAAACTGAACTTCACGAAGCCAAAATTCACACTTTGAGAACTTGGCATACAGCTTCTCTTGACGGAGTAACTCCAAAACTTGACGTAGATGCGTCTCGTGCTCTTCCTAACTCCGGGAATAGATCAGTATATCATCAATGAACACGATAACAGAGGTATCAAGAAATGGACGACACACTCTGTTCATCAAGTCCATGAAAGCTGCAGGGGCATTGGTTAACCCAAACGGCATCACTAGGAACTCATAATGTCTGTAACGGGTACGGAAGGCAGTCTTCGGGATATCCGACTCCCGAATCTTCAGCTGATGATATCCCGATCTTAGATCAATCTTAGAGAAATAGGATGCTCCCTGAAGTTGATCGAATAAATCATCGATCCTGGGCAGGGGGTATTTATTCTTTATGGTGATCTTGTTCAATTCTCTATAGTCTATGCACATTCGCATAGACCCGTCTTTCTTCTTCACGAACAGGATAGGTGCTCCCCAAGGTGAAGTACTTGGTCGGATGAACCCCCGATCAAGTAATTCCTGCAACTGCTTCTTTAATTCTGCCATCTCTAATGGTGCTAATCGATAAGGAGCACGAGCAATAGGAGCTTCTCCTGGAACCAAATCTATGGTAAACTCTATCTGCCGATCCGGTGGTAGTCCAGGGAGCTCATCGGGAAAAACATCAAGAAACTCCTTCACGACTGCGATATCTTCAATGGATAGTTTGATGGGCTCCGTCGGGACCACACATGCCATGAAAAGTACTCCCTCCTTGCTACTACGTGCCTTGGCAAAGGAAATGACGGGCATCCTCATACGTGGCCGCTCGCCCTGAATTATCACTCGCGACCCGTCTGGTGTTAGAACCACGATACTTTTCCTTTTACAATCGACTTGAGCATCGTTGGTTGCTAACCAATCCATTCCTACAATAACTTCAAATTCTCTGGTGGTGATCGGCTTCAGATCAATAGGGAAAGTGGTCCCGTTGATCTCAAGCTGACACCCCCGAATCTGTTCAGAGACATAAACATATCTCCCACCTGCCACTGCCACCTCCAATTCTTCGTCTAATGGGGTTAAGGGTATAGAAATTCGGGGCATGAATGATGTGGATATAAAGGAGTCGGTGGCTCCAGGATCAAAGAATACATATGCAGGGATCGAATTCAATTTAAAAATACCTGTAATAACATCTGTCTTCTCCCGGGCCTCCTCAACTGTCATCTGGAATGCTCGGGAGACTACTGGTTTGCCTCGGTCTCGCGTCTCTCTAATGTGCTCCTCCCGCTGCCTATCTCAGGATCCTCCTGTCTTCAGTTGTGGACAATCTGCTCGAAGGTGATCTTTAGCTCCACACTGGAAACATACTCGTTTTATCTTGATGCAATCTCGAGCATAGTGTCCTGTCTTCCCACACTTAAAACAATACAATGGTGAGGGACTAGTAGGACAATCTCCCATATGATTTTTCCGGCATTTGTCGCACCATTTGCCTTCATCTTTCCGAGTCTGACCTCGCGACCCAGATTCTGATTGTTGGGACTTCTTCTGAGAAGTCCACGGGCGTTCCTCAGCCTTCCTTTTCGCCTCTGCTGCCTTTCTTTCATTCTGTTGACGCTGCAGCTCCGCCTCACGCTCCACCGCTCGATCAACCACTTGCCGAAAGGTAGTCAGCTTGAGTGGCTGTACAACCTCTCGAATCCGGGTTTTCAATCCCCATACGTACTTGTCTATCTTTCTTTTCTCAGTATCAACCTCATGTTCACAAAATCTAGCTTTCTCCAAGAAATCCATAGTATATTCTTGCACAAAACGAGTCCCTTGTTCCAAATGTAAGAACTCTTCTGTCAGCTTCTTCACCACAACCTCAGAACAGTATTCCTCAGTAAATTTGGCTTTAAATTGCTCCCATGTCAGCAATTCAGCCAAACCAGAACCCAAAGATCTACTAAAAACTTGCCACCAATATTGGGCATTCCCAGTGAAAAGGTTGGTGGCGAACTCCACCTTATCTGCCTCTTCACACTTGCTGATTTGGAAAACTTTCTCCGTGTGTATCAACCATTCCATCGCCTGTACGGGATTATCAGTTCCCGTAAATTCCTTAGCCTTGCAACTAAGGAAATTCTTATATGTACACTTGGTTTTCCCTTCTGACGTTCCCTCGACACCTTTGCCTTTATTCGCCACATGTACTCCACTTTCAGCATGTTCCTTATTTCCGGGAGCTTCATCATGCACTTGCTTAGCAGTATCCCCTTTTTGTGTCTCTACCATAGTAGGTAATAGCTCCCGTACCACATCAGCAATCATAGTTCGTAAATCCTGCGGATTCCCTACTGCCTCTCCCACCTCCCGGTGTACCGAACCTTGTGTTCGAGTTCTGCCTCCTCTAGCACCCCTTGACTCTGACTTCGTGTTCTACCTCCTCTGGAGGCTCCCTGCCTAGCACTCCTTTGGCTCGGAACACTCTTGGAGTTTGCCATCTTCAAAGTTCAACATAATGATTAGTCATTTAATTAGATAACATAAATTATCTTTTTCAAATCCCAACTCCACTATATCCTAAGGTTCAAGTCTAGGTATCTACTCTCTAGAAACCTAATTCACTTAAACCTCAGCTCTGATACCAACTTGTAACACCCAGCTTTTAATATAAATACACCCCTTTATTTTACACGCTTTAAAACATGTTTTTTTTTCAACAAAATATTATACAGGGGAATATATTACAAGCCAAAAGCACACAAGTAGTATCTGGGAGTCCGAAATCTCCTCAAAGTCGGGCTGCTACTATCTGCTCTAACCCCGAAGCACCTCTTTCCCTTTAGTAGGGTCTATATTACCTGCATAGTTAGTATCCACAGGGGTGAGCTATACAAGCTCAATGAATAATCGATAAGCGTTACAAAAAAAAATACACAACATAGAATTTTCAGCTTCCACATCATATCATGGTTCCCAGCAATATCGAGTCCTAAGGACTCAATGTGCATCCCCTGAGTGAGTGATAGAACTGTCGGCCGATTAAGCCATCACAACACTTGTATGTGGTCCCACCACAATTACTGCTTACACGATCGTCACAACGTATATATGTGGTCCCAACCACCAACAATAGTCAGTGGCCCCACAGGAAAGGTGGTCTCAACCACGAGTACCGAGTATGTGACCCCACGGTATGGTGGTTCCAATCACATGAACCGGTATTGTGGCCCCACAGGAAAGGTAACACTTAGGTATCGATTACTCACCTGGTTGTTGACTAAAACTTTTGTCTTTTTCTGCCTTGTATCATCTTCCAACCTTGACTGTTATCACAGTACAAAATCTATCATTTATAAATCTTCCATTCACCCTTTTTAATAGTTCCAAAATAACACTTCATGATTTATCAAGTAAAGAACGGCCAGGTAGAAGATTATATGGGGTGGCAGGATCCTTTCAGCATTTTAGCCTTTCGGAAAATCCAACAACCAGATCCCATGTAACCGGCCTAGGCACCGTTCTCGTAAGTAAATCAATTAGCATTATTTCGGAACAAAGTCTCCATAGCCTGGGTTATCTCCCGGCTCGAACTTGGTTATTTGATATAAGTCAAAATGACTAGCAATCGTTCCCTTCATATTATATGCAAAATACTATTATAATTGTACTAAAGGTTTGAAACTTACTTTCCGTATGTCGAGACGACGATCGCTACCCGAACCTATTGATTTTCCTCTCTTATAGCACCTCTTCTTTACTAACACACTCCTCTATAGTATATAAGTGTTTAGTATTTGTTTTGCCCAAAAATGAGGCTTGGAGCTCCTATTTATAGGCCTCTGGACCCTCTTCGCGTCACGACGGACCCCCGGTCGCGTCGTGACCATTACGTAAGCACTTAACTCATCGCGCACTTCTCGAGAAGCTTCTCACAGGCCTCGCGTCGCGAGCACTATTCATGTCACGTCGCGAGCACTATTCACGCCGCCGGAGTTACTATTCAATTTTTTTTTTGAAAATGGTCGTTACAGCATAAGGCAACGAACTTCCTTAGACTAAATAGTCAAGGAGTCATGCTCATCACAAATGTGTGATGCCATGCTTTGGGGAGCGGACAGTCAATTAGATATGGCTTGCCAACAAAACAAAGAACCATTCTCTATTTGCGAAGCCATACCACATAGTTCAGGCCACTCAGCCTTGCCATATTTAACAGGTGCTTTCTGAGACTCTCAGAAATGGGTGAAGGTGGAGAAGGAGGAGAATAGACACTATCTTTAGACATCTATAAAATTTTGAATTTATTGGTTTAATTTTAATCCTCTTGAACATTTACCCAATTTATTATTTAACAAGGCTAGGATCCAAAATACCCCAACTATGCTGTGAAGAGGGATGCCGTAATCACAACACAGTGGCCATTAATGTAGATAAACATTGATCAATTTCAGTCTTATGAAATTCCTAGATCTGTGAGATTCATTGAACTGTTCAATGGCATGTTTAATCTCGGATATGCTCTACTGTTTGTGACTGGGATGTCGAAGATCACAAACTAGATGTGAATAACCATGCAAATTAGCTTGGTAACCTCAATGTCATTTATCATCTCTAATTTGATGTGCCGGTTAACCACACACGCTCCATCAACAATGATAAATTATGAGAAACCCATTACCACTCTTTATAAACCCATATTAGTGTGCCGGTAAACCACACACGCTCCACTAATGTTTCATAAAGTGTAATGTGCAATTTCATGGGTTAGCATCTATTCACATTTTTCCTAAAGTAACTAGATTTGGGATTTTATAAAGCTGTTCTAGTACTTTCATTAATAACATTATACTTTTAATGAGATTAAGTTGTCCTATCAAACCCTTTCGGCTAACGACCCTCCACTAATCAACCGCCAATTATCTTATACATATAATATTAACTTTTAATTATAATATATAAGATGTATTTTAAACCTTTTAAAATATTCCTGGTTTATCTTTTAATTTTTTTCGAAATTTAAACTATTAAATTTAAATCAAATTAAACCTTTAAATATCTTTTAATTAAACAATTAATTAAATTAATTAAATCTAGATAGGTATCACAAATTAATCAAATTAATTAAAACTATCTTAAACCCCCTAATTATCGAAAATCAAATAATGGTTTTAAGGTTATCCAATTATTAAATAATCAAAGTTACCAAAAATAGAAAACCTTCTAAAACCCTAGAAAATTTTCGAAAAACATAGAGGGGATGGGCTAGGGTTTCTAAAACCCTAACCCAAAATTCGATTTCAATCTATAAGGGTTTATAAGCTTTAAACCCTAAATTTTAGGAAAACTATTATACCTATTCAACAATAAAACAACCAAAAGCTCTGATACCACTGAAAGGTTTTCTGCAAATCTATGAACTAAAACCCTAAGTTCGCATGCAACCTATGAGGATCTATGTTTTCTACTATTGAACATATAAATATTTCCTAAAAGGCCACAAGAAAAAAATTACTAAATAACAAAATCAGAAAACTAACATTTTAGTTGTTTCTTGCAAGCTAAAAATGCCTTGCCTCAAATGGAGTCGCACCCAGAAGCTAGGGAACTCAAAAAATCAGAGAGAGGGAGAAAAACCCTTAAAATTTCGTGGTCCTTATGGGGTAATGGGGCTCCCTATTTATAGCCTCAAGGGTTTAACAGATAAGCCTTATTCGAATTCAAACCGGATAAACATTTTATCTTTAAATTCAAACCCTTATTTATCTATATATATAATTCGAAAATTATGGATATAAATATCCTAATTTTCGTTCTCAATATATATATATATATATATATATATATATATATATATATATATATATATATTATAATTATCTATTGATCAACTATTGAACAATTACAAATCAGCCCCTGCACCTTTAATTAATTCAATTAATCACCAAATTAATTCTAATTAATTCCAGATTAATTTCTAATTAATTAATATAGTTTCTAATTAATATATTATCACTTTAATATATTAATAAATTATTTATTTTATTTCTATTGATTTATTAATCACATAATAAATCAACCTTTCTCTCTCCCGGTTTTTCTGTTCAACCTCTAGCTACGAGGGCAACCTAAATAGACTTTGTTACTATCAATTAGGTAAATACAAATTATTAGTCATGGCTTAGACACCTAATCCAATAGATTTGTCTTTTGGTCTTACATATTATGCTCGACTTATTTCTAAAATCAATTTGATTGACAACTTATAATAACAACATTGACATCTTATAAGTGTATGAGATGTTAAATATTTATAAAAAGCCTATTGTATTCCCGCGTAATAAAATCCCCCTAATTAATCTCTAGCGAGATTCCGATCCGTGGCCACCCGGCCGATAGAGTTGGCTTTTCACATCGAGAATTATTTGAAGATGAAGAGATGTCGATTATATTGGCAGGTATTTATACAAATGTATATTTGCTTATATTGTTTACGTCTTTCAATTAATAAAATGAAATAGTATCTTACGTATAAGATTAGCCACTAATTACCAGTGTTATAAAACTTGGCCTACTTGGCAGGTTACTCGGAACTCGGTCATTAACTTAGGAAATTTATAGAAACTCAACTAATTAAATTACTCTGAATCAGTCAAACTGATACCAACTCTGAAAATTGGTCAAACTCGGACAAATTGTCAAATCTATCTATCTATATCTATATAACTCTTATAATATAAGTCATTCAAATGAATGTGGTTAAAGATATACCTCTATCTTGCACCATATTCATTTGAAACTCTCATATTTTCAACTTCTTTTAATTAATTGTTCACTTAAATGCATGTAATATTTTCCTATATAAGAGCATTATTTTCATCCTTGATTACATGCATTTTTTCTCTCCTTTTCTATTGTTGTTATCTAAAATGTATGAAGATGAAAATGAAGTTGCAAGAGATCAATATACATCCAACCTCTAAAAGACAAGTATAAATATCAAGGTTTTCAAGGTCTATAAGTCATTTAAGTTATTTCTTTGATTCAATTTATATTCACCTCTTTTTACTTCCACTTTATTTAGATTTCACCCATTAATTTGATAGTCATATTCTAGAAAACACAGAGACAACATGGTTTGAAATTTTACTTTGAATGAACTATACAAAAATAAGTTATAACATAAAATTTAAAAGATCGAAATAACATATTATTAAATTTATTAATGTTAGAAAGATTCTAACACAAAGTTTCTAATATAGTATAAGACTAAGTATTAGATGTTCATATTATTTATTTAATTAACTAAATATAATTTAAATATTTCAAGCATATTTAATTAAGCATCATAAGTATCAATTAAATATCATAACTAGAAAAAACATTTTCAATTGTAGTAGTTTAAAGCTAAATAACCCTTAGTTGGAATTTGAAGAGTTGTATTATTAGATAAAACATCAATGCAATTAACTAAACATTTTTGAAGATGTGTACTCTTAATTTGCAATATTCATAAATGTAATATAATTGTAAGTAAAATAAAACTTTCTACCTAGACTTTAATATTTTATAACTCATTAATAATAATAATAAGTGGGTTTTAAAAGTCTTATACAACTCCTTGATAACAATAACTGTTTTTTAAACTTAATTGATAATAATAATAATAATAATAATAATAATAATGTATTGTATTATAAAAATTACCTTAAAAATTGTTGTTATTATAAATAATAATTATGATGAAAATTAAAAGATGGTAAATTAAGTAAACTTTAAATTAACCAATCAAACAACAGTTAAAAATAACTCTAAGTCAAGAATTATATTAATTGTATTCAAGCATAAGTCGTGGGTAGTGGCCATCGAATAATAAGATTGTAATAGATGTTTATCTTATCGTATTGTTCAAAATTGTTATAATTTTATATATCAATGTAGTGTAAAAACTATTATTTCAAAGTTAATGTCAATGAAAAAGTTTTAGCTACATAATTTTAACATGCGCAACGCGCAAGACATCGCCTAGTTTTACTTTAAAAGGGGAAAAAGATCAATATTTATAAGATTGATATGTATATTTTATAATTAAACTAACATTCTAATCTTAAAAGCTAATGTAAATATAAAAAATAACTGTACCTTATATGTTTTCCTCTATTTTACTCTCGCCTTTAAGAATTTTAAGCTTAAAATGTTTATTATTTGAACTAGTCTAACATTTGAACATGTGCATTTTTATTGCTATTTCCCTGTTATGTTATGAACTGATCACCTTATGACATTTTTCGTATATAAAGTTTCCTTAAAAATATTTGCTTTACAATTTACTCTATCCGAGTATTCTCCGACTACTCCCCCGCCTAAGTCAAGTACTCGCTACTTTCCACTCGACCGACTGTGTACCGAGTATGTAGTTCTACAACATTACTAATTATATATTATATGGTCAACTTTGTTGATACATACATGTATAAATAATATTGTACAAGTTAACTTAGTGGCAATAACATTATTATTGCATATTTTTGAAGTTTTATTTTATCAAGATTGTATTTATAACTACATCAATGTCAAAGGTTAACATAATGTATCTTACATGGTTAAAAAATTCATGTGTTCGAACAAAGGTCATTTCTCTATATGAATAATAGCTTTTAGATATAATAATCCCACAGAAGTTTGGTAGCACCCAATTAATTTAAATAAACAAGTGGCAACAGAATTAGTGATATACTTTGATTAATCACAAAAGGCAACTTTTGAGGATCTTACTCATGTTGTCTTTTGTTTTGTTGATACATGGTACGTACTTATAGTCGAAGTGTTAAAGATCTAAGAAAATCGTTGTTTACCAATAAACTATCTGGAAAATTCAATGTATTGATTTTAATTCTTATAATACTCCTGATCCATAAACCTTAATGCACCTAGTAGGAATATGACTATATTTTAGAATTAACTTTTCTATTGATGGTTCCATAGTTATTTCTATATGAATCCGTTAGGGTTAAGACTTTAAGGTTTGAGGTTTAGGGTGTATATTTTATTTCATTTGGTTTGATTGAAAGTACTGTATTTCGTAATATATAAATGGAAGTTTTGAGTTTTTTTTATATTCATTTGTTGTATTACTTCTTATTTAAAATGACGAAAATGATGCTTGAAATATGATACAATATGTAGATGAATAACATGATTTAGTTGGGGTTTTTGAAAGCCATATAACATTTGATTCGATAATCGTACATCTCTATGGGTTACCTAGATCGAACGTAGGATATTGATTACTATGTGATTGACTAACATTCATTTTAGACTTAGATTTAATCTTACTTGATGACTGATGATTCAGACTTTGCCAGATCGACAGACATACGAAATGGACACGTAAACATGTATGCCTTTGTTTTAGCAATAACTGCATGTTTTGATTAGCGGACCCATATGATGGAACATGATTACGATTTTGTGGGTGTCCAGTTGACTTTTTCTCATTACCAGCGGTTTAACTTCCACCACTTAATTTATGTATTCCCATTCAACGAGAGTTGGCACATAATGCACAATTTCTATTTAAATAGTTCTAGGACATTCGAGAGACATACATATCTGATTTGGTTGTAACATTACAATGGAAGCCAAGCAGGGGCGTATCCAGGAATTATTACTAGGTGTGCATCCAAAAAAAATTCCCGGATAGAAACCCTGGCTTGAACATCTTTTGGTAAACTTTTCTGATTTTGCTGCAATTTGTCCCTATTTTGTAAAAATCATAACTAATTTTAGAAAAGTCGTATGAGGTTGAGGTTGGTGCCAAAAGTTCCGTATTGGAGTTTAGTATATTTGGTTAGTTGAGCCCGAAAGTTGAATATGAACATAAGTAGTGTGAAAATATCCATTTCTCGCTGATCATTTTGGGTGAGTCTGTTTTGTGGTCATAACTTGTAAAAATCATATCAAATCAAGGAAAAATCATTAGAAGACAAATTATATATCCACGCGAAGCTAAGAGTATAAACTATATGATAGAGTCGTCCGAAAGTTGAGCCGGTCCAAGGGCACACCTTGGAACCCCCTTGAATCCGCCCCTGAAGCCAAGTTACAAACCTACAAAAGTTGATATTATAAGTCAAATTCACACCATAACATATATAACTCAGCGCCATATATTATATAACACCATCGATTCGCTCCCACACGACCCTCACGTATAAAAAAACCAATATCTGATTATATGAACTTATTTTCATATTGACATGATCTGTTAAAACCCCAAACACATCTTATTATATACACAAAGGGGATCCCTAAATTGTAGCCCAAATTTTCGTATTATCCGACATGTACGAAAATGTATATTTGACTAAAATATCGGATTTTAGACTATTTTATATCTGGTTTGAATTGTTTTGTAACATCTTATACAAAATCAGATTATCTGCTGTGAATCATATATATATATATATATATATATATCAGTCTTGAAAATTAGATTGAAATACATCAACATTTATTGATGGTGATATTTATATTTTTTCCGTTATTTGTAATTTATTAAAAATAAAGCATAATAAAACTTGTTTATTAGATCATCCCCATCGGTCATTTGGCCGATCCGCTCATGGGGGATTTAAAAATAAATAAATAAATGAGCCAATCCCATGCGAACTAGGCCATCCTCATGATCTGGATCACCCCCACTTTCTCTTTTTCTTTTTTTTCTTATCTTTAAACATTATTCTATTAAAAACTAAATATATTATTTGTTAAAAAATAAATAAAAGATATTAGAGTAAATTACAATTTTGGTCCCTGTGGTTTGCATGAAATTTCACTTTTGGTCATCGTTTCGTTTTTCCACGCTGATGGTCCCTGAACTACACTTTTGCTTACACTATTGGTCCCTTGGCCAGGTAAAAAGACCAATATACCCTTTTTAATTTCTTTTTTTTTCTTTTAAATTTTTTTTATTTTGGGAATTAAAAAAAAAGAAAAAAAACCTCTAAACCCCCAACCCCACCCCACCCCCTCTCTCTCTCTCTCTCTCCACCGTCTGGCACACCTCCTCCGCTCAACTACCGCCATCCTCCTCTGCTCCAAAGATGCTTCCAAATACAACAGGCGAGCAGGAAGCAACCAAACAGTCGGAGCACTAATGACACTTCTCTATAAAGCATGATGAAACACATAGCTTGAAAATTCAGATCAGATTAAAAGCTAAAATGGTCCAATAACAGAGGACGAAGAGTTTGGTGAGGCCGGTCAACAAATTGGGGCACAAAAAAGGCATTTATTGGTGTTGATCAATAAATAAATTGAAGAAAATGAAGATTTCTCTAATGCGTGTTAAGATTCCGGAGATATTTAGTAGGAAATGGAAGACGGATGCGTGTTGCGCCACCAGATGGAACACCACCAGATGAAGATTTGAACATCAGTAAGTTCTCCTTTTCTAAAGGATGATCATCTGTTGGAGAAAGTGCAGGAAAATCCATAGCACTAAGATTTAGAGCAGATAGAAGCTTCGAGTTCAGATTCTGATTAAAAACCACCATTACAGATCTATAAACCATTATCTAGATCTGATGTTCTTGAACTCCAAGCCGCTCTTGACATGGCGCAATATCTGCCCCAAACCCTAGTTCAAGCTCCCGACATGAACCAGTTACAAAACTTTGTGGACCGGATGAAGCATGCCGGTGATGTGCTGAACGTTTCCATAAGCAAATCCGGTGATCTTCATTTGCAAATTTCAACGACTTTGGTCACGCTTGGAGCAGAGTTCAGAAAACTGGTGGTCGTCGGAGAGCAGGCGGCGGTTCCTCCTGGAGATGAGAATCTGAGTGCTCAGATTCATTCACGGAGGGCAATCGAGAGGGGAGATGCGATGAGTGTTCAAGTAAGTGTGAAGCATTTCTTTAAGTCTCTTCAATGTCACTTGGCGAAACTAGATTGTGCTTTTTATGGGATTGGTCAACACGGTTCTTGCTTGACGGTGGTGTTCCAGCTTTTAATGATCTGGGTTCTTGTTTCCGGACAGAGAAACAGATTTCTTGCTTTAACTGAGCTTCGGTTTGAACTGCTATTGCTAGTTTCTTCATCTTCCGATTTTCACCCAATCTCTATTTCTCTTCTCTCTCTAGAATTCATATTTGTCTGGTAAAACATTGGATATGTTCTGATGACGAATTTAGTTTCTCTCTCAATCAATTTTTATACGTAGCTAACAACCATGGAATCAAAATCCTCACAAGATGAAGAAACCCAGAAGACGGTGGCGAGAGAGAGAGAGAGAGAGAGGGGGTGGGGGTATTTTTTTTTTTAATTCTTAAAATAAAAAAATTAAAAGAAAAAAGAAAAATAAATTAAAAGGGGTATATTGGTCTTTTTACCTAGCCAAGGGACCAATAGTGTAAGCAAAAGTGTAGTTCAGGGACCTTCAGCGTGAAAAAACGAAACGGTGACCAAAAGTGAAATTTCATGCAAACCACAGGGACCAAAATTGTAATTTACTCAAGATATTATAATTCCTAAATATTTTTTCCTCTACAAAATAAGACCATTATTAATAATATTTTTGTGAGTTTTTTTTAATTAAAATATAGGATTGGGTTAGGTTGCTAATGTTTATAAAAGATTGAGTTTAAATAAATTGTGTATATGAATAAAAAATATATTAATTTTTAAATAAAAAATTAGATTAGGTTAGGTTTCAAACGGTGATAATGTTAGATAATCTTAGCGTTCATTGACGCCGTCCTTCTCTGGGCCCATCTAAAAGTCCACCTGATTTCTCTCGACTTCCAAAAAGGCCAAAATGCAATATGTCAATAGCTGATTGGCTAATATAAAGCCTTAAATTCCAAGTAACAAAACGACGACGCATTAGGAACTATCGACAGTTGGAAAATTCCACCTGCAACAAAAATATCTGCCGACCATTCCTCTCCGAAACTTCCCCCTGTGCATTACCAGCAAAGCGACGAACATGAACAGTATCATACCTCCACCGCCTCTCTCAAGATATTTATCAAACACCTTGTCTGCACTACATACCTATAACCTATATATATGGGCCAATTCTCCCATCACTCCTCACCGACCATTTTCATTCGCATCTTCTTCATTTCTCAATCGATGGATCGTTCCTATAAACGCTCGCTTTCATCTTCTTCGTATAGTCCACTCGGCTCTCGTCCGTTACGATCCGGTTCGTCTTCGTTACCAATTGCTCATATTAATTCATGAATAATCATGATCTAGTTAAAAGTTTATATAATGCTCTAATCGCTTTATAATTGGAATTAGAGAACAAAGTTTTTCTATCAATGGATTTTGGTGAGTATCGATGTGTTTACCATAGTTTCATTTTTTTACGAAGCTATTCGCTCTTCTCACATTTTTTTTCAATTTCTTAAGTGTGTTTCTTTTCCCTCAACTACTAGCTAATGTTTCGATTTCTCACCAGTTATGCATTATTTTACATGTACTACTAGCTAATGGTTGCATAATTTGCAAAGCGATAGTACATCCACTTTGTGTAAATTAGTAAAGAACTGTACATTTTTCGATTGATTATCCTTTTTTATGGTGCTACCTTTTTCTTCTTCGGATGTTGATAAGTTTTCATTTAGTTACTCTGCTTTATGGTATTTTCATGGTATAAGTTTTGGAAAAGTTCTATCTCATATCTTGATTCGTCGAAACGATATATTGCTGTCTAATCACTCTATAACTGATAATTGACAACAGAAAACGCTGCCGTAGAGATTGGCGAGGGGGGTATTCCTCAACCCCTTGATTGTTTACTAGAGGCACCAATCCCACCATTTTTGTCAAAGACCTATGATTTGGTGGACGACCCTGGACTAGATCAGATTATATCATGGAGCGATACTGGCGCAAGCTTCATTGTGTGGGATCCAGTCGAGTTCGCAAGACTAATCTTGCCAAAAAATTTCAAGCACAACAATTTGTCAAGCTTTGTTCGACAACTTAACACATATGTGGGTATATATTTGCTTTAACACTAGACCCTTAATCATGGGCCTCACTATGTTAGTCAACATGTACATTGTGAACTTTTCCTACTTCCTAATCCCTATGTTCCCTTTTTTTCCTTCAAATTTTCATGTTTTTCTTTAGTTTTATACATCTTTAGCTTTTCTTTTTTTCTGTATATTGTCCCTTGTACGTTTCCCTCTTGTAAATTCCTCAATGTAATTCTATACTACACACAGATAATGGAGGTGTTTATAAGTTTATTCATAATTCTGATTCTCACTTGGTTTTACTAGTTCTTGAGTTGGTTACTTGCATGCTATGCTGTCATTTTCCATATCAGTTTCTTGTAAGTAACTCAAATGTTAACCTTCTTATTCATAATTCTGATTCTAACTTGTTATTCCTCTTGTTTGCATTGATTTGGTCATGTATATATCACTAACTTCTCTTGTGCAAATCAGCAAGGATTATGCTAATTTGGTTGTTTATGGTTTGTATTTGCTTTTGTGTAACAATTCTCATTCTATTCAAATTACCTAAAGTTTTTTCTTGTCCTTTTTAATCTTCACTACTAAAACTATTGTGGGTAATTGAGTTCAGGGTTTTCGCAAGATTGATACAGACAGGTGGGAATTCGCATGTGAAAGCTTCTTAAAAGGAAAGAGACATCTCTTGAAGAACATTCGCAGGCGAAAGTCACACTCATCTGGTAATGAAGAATGGAATCCCAATTCCATTGAAGCCGAGTTAGAATGTCTACACAAAGAGAAGATGGAAATGATGCAAGAGGTAATCCAGCTACAAC
Source organism: Cichorium intybus (assembly GCA_023525715.1). Taxonomy (NCBI): domain Eukaryota; kingdom Viridiplantae; phylum Streptophyta; class Magnoliopsida; order Asterales; family Asteraceae; genus Cichorium; species Cichorium intybus. Next base: position 136,836,483 of record CM042009.1, read on the forward strand.
AACAACAACGTGGGACCCATCAATACTTGGAATCAGTGAACCAAAAGCTCCAAGCAGCTGAAAACAGACAGAAACAGATGGTCGCATCATTGGCTAAAGTCTTCAAGATCTCAACATTCCGGGAACGGAATCGGATTTCTTCTCCAAGAAAGGTTCGGAAGTTTGTAATGCATCAAAGTCAGGATCTTGGATTGGGTCCGATTCCAGTCGATGACAATGACGGGAATCTTGATTCCGGCCCGGAAATCGTACCGTTGCAACTATATGATACTAATTCGCAGGAACCGAGTCAACCCAAAGATTTGATTAAACAGGAAGATATTTGGAGCTTGGATTTTGAGACAATTGCTGCAATGCCTAACTCCGGTGACTGGAATGATGTTGGAAACTATGAATTGCCGGAGTTTGGTGGCGGTGGTGGTGGAGAGTTGTCGGATTTCTGGAATTTAGCGTCTTCCGGTGGTGAAAATGGTGAAAGTAGCTTTGGGAAAACCAACCAATATGGGTTTTGAATCTTGACTTGGTTTGGTTAATAGGGGATTCAGACTGATAAAATTATTATAATCCAATAATTCAGTTGATTATTTTTATATTGTTTTCTTCTTATATTCATTTCTGAAATCATCTGTTTTTTTTTTCTTTTGGTGGCGTGTTTCTTTACGTATTGAAACGATTTTTATTTGGGGAGACGACGTCGGTTTGTAGATAAGATAATTGGGTTCATAATGATATTATTACTGTGTGTATAATCCATAAGGTATATAATCTGACGGTTTGTTGTTTTTTTTCCAGGGCATTCATGGAGATGCAGTTTATGATCCGTTAGTTCTTTGATTCTGGACGGGTAAGTTTGTGAATTTGTTGTTCTTCGGTGGCTGTTGATATTTATTGTTGTTTTAGATTTGTGAATATTTTGTATTAAATATGGTTACATTTTACGGTACCTATTTTATTAAATAAACATATTATGTTGTTGTTGGTGCAAGTGTTTATTTGATACATTCTCACTTATGTTTTGATGATAACAAACATATGTCATTATGCAAGAACCGCGGAGAATTATTAAAGATTCAAGTTTGAGTTTTTTAAGTAAGAGTTTTATTTATTATAATTACATTGGTTGGGTAATTATCCATTTAATTCAAATAATTTTGATTTATGTAGTGGATGTTAAAAAAATCCAAAAAATTAAAAAACTTACCTATATATCTTTATATATTTATAAAAAAATGTTTTTATAAATTATATATAATTTCTTATGTAGAAAAAGTTATATTTTATAAATATAAAAGTTCTAATTAGATTGATGGATTTTTAAATTTCGAACAGTAAGAAATTTCTGAACATTTTGAATTTCTTATAATTTTCCATATACCATGAATAATGATTATTAGGATGCTTTTTTAAATACACACATTCTAATTCTTGTCATACAACTTTCTCTCAAAAGCTTCACACGAATTTTCATGAACATTTTAAAAGAGCTTCTGAAAACCTCTCGTCTACTTGCAATAATCTTGATTATTAGATTATTTGATTGTTTCACAATTAAGCAAATGTAAGTATATTTTAGAGAGCTTGTGAATCCACACTCATCACTCAAAAAAGTGTTAAGAGGACTAACACTTTTTAATGTACAAACGGTTTGATTCCATCTTTTAAGGAACTTATTTTAGTTGGACCAAAGTCAGGAGTAAACTAGCTAGACAAAGTAATCTGTTAAGTGGGTGGGCATAGCCTATTGGGGTAGAGTGTGAACCACTTAAACCCTTGTATATTATGGTTGGTTTTTTCGTTGTAATATTGTAATATTTCTTTCTTTGAGTTGTAATTTGTATTGCACACACATGCCCTCTCATTGACTTGCTTTGATTAAAGTTGAATTCAAGTGATTGAGTGGTTTGAACAAACACAAACAAACCAACTCCTTGGAATTTCAGTTTACCACTGACCTAATCTCTCTCGCTTTACATGTACCATCCATAAAATTTCAATTTTAATGTGTTTGAGGTCTTCAAGATAATGGTTAAAGCAAGCACAATGTTTTGGAAAGCCAAAATTCTTGTAAAATGATGAATCAATGAGAAATTAGCAAGTCTTTTTGGAACGTCAAATATAACGTTAAACTCCACCTATAGCTTGAACTCTCAACATCAATAAGGGAGGGCAACACCTCGTACCGCTGGGGTAGAAGGCTAGAAGCCCTTTGATAGAAATTAGCAAATTAAAGTGAAATATGCTCTAAATGTCAAATGAACGTGATAATTATGTCTAAACAAGTTATAATGTGTCTTAACATGAAAACTATATGAAAGAATAAGCATTTATACAATAAATTGTGAAACCGAAAAGTATATTAAAATATGATGCAATAAAGTGGGACAAAATGGAAATCCAAATATTGATGATACATTGAAGGAAACGAGTGTTGCAACATAACTCTGGAAAATAATTCAAAGTGGAAAAAAAATTATAAATGGTATTAATCACACTTTATATGCAAAGGTAATGTAATAATTATGTTTAGACATATCATAATATTGATTTTAATGGTAGCATTGCAAGATGACAAGTGATTATACAAAGACTTGACGATAATGCAAAATAGGTTGCTAACTTGTAATTTGGTATTTGGTAACAAGGTGGGACCGTGGGACAAAAGATTAAATGATGTAATTACATGATGGACGACGTTTTGGGACTCCTTCAAATATTATTATGATATGTAAGCACAAGGAAAGTGGGGTATGTTGCCAAATTAATGAATATGTAAAAATAAAAATGCATTTACATGGTTGTCTCTCTAAGATAGATGCATACTAATGAATACTTACCTACAAAACATAAAATATAGATAATTTATATATGTTATAAAAGTTAATATTTCACTTTACTCACAAGTTGTCGAGGAGAAACACAAATTGGAAAGCAAATCAACCATACCAACATTAAAATATACGTCCCAACATTTTAGGGTTAAGGTCAAATTTGGTCACTTAACTTTCTGGTTTGTGCATATTTGATCACTTAACTTTGTTTAAGTTCTACAAGGTCACCTAACTTTTTATTTTGTCTCGAAATAGCCACTGTAACCTGTTATAGCCGGTTACAGTGACCATTTCGAGAATAAATAAAAAGTTAAGTGACCTATTATAACTTAAATAAAGTTAAGTGACCAAATGAGCACAAACCAGAAAGTTAAGTGACCAAATGAGAACATTAACCCTGAACAAATTGATTTTTTGAAATGTTGGATTTTTGGGATTTGCATTAGTTGTATATGATAATCCGATAATACATTTTTATAGATGAACAAATGTGTTTGAGTTGTGTTAAGTTGGAACCATGAAAACCGTTTCTATGTTCATTTTACTCTCCTAATTCATCTTTATAAACGAACGAAAAAAACTACGTAGATAAAGAAGAAGGATTGGTTGATCGGTTCTGGTTTGGTGATTTTTTAATTCGTTGGTTTTAGCTTCTAGTAGATGTTATAATTGTCTGGTATTTTTTTAATTGATTGGTTTTAGCTTCTAATAAAATGTTATAATTGTCTAAAAAGAGAAATGGTTATGTGTTACAACTCAATAAAACCTTATTTACAATTTATACCGAACAATGCTATGCAGATGATTTATAATAAGGATGAACCAATAATTTCGAGGTCCTTCTTCTTTATTTAAGTAGTTTTTTTCGTTCGTTTATAAAGATGAATTATGAGAGTAAAATGAACATAGAAACGGTTTCCATGGTTCCAACTTAACACGACTCAAACATATTTGTTCATTTATAAAAATATATTATATCGGAGTAACATATACAACTAATGCAAGTCCCAAAAATCCAACGTTTCATAAAATCAATTTGTTCAGAGTTAATTTTCTCATTTGGTCACTTAACTTTCCGTTTTGTACTCATCTGGTCACTTAACTTTATTTAAGTTATAATAGGTCACTTAACTTTTTATTTATTCTCGAAATGGTCACTGTAATCGGCTATAACAGGTTACAGTGACCATTTACAGTGACCATTTCGGGACAAAATAAAAAGTTAGGTGACCTTGTAGAACTTAAACAAAGTTAATTGACCAAATGTGCACAAACCAAAAAGTTAAATGACCAAAAATGACATTAACCCTTTTTTAAAACAGCAGTAGTTTGCCTATTACAAAATAGAGAGATAGCAATATCTTTCTTAGACATGTGATGTGGGACACCTAAAATTCAACATAGTTTCTTATAATTTTTCACTTATATACCTAAGTATGATAATACACTCATTCTCACATACATTTTCTTGGTGAACGGGCATGGCTCCCATCTAAAAAGTTTATTCTTTACTCCCATAACCAATTATTGTTTACAACCTACTTAATGGTCTTTTTAATATCTTCATATATGAAGTGTTTTTTTAAGCGGCATCTCACCGAAGATTTTTGTAAAAGTTTTGTTTCTACATTGATATAAAATATAAAGGCTAAAAACAATTAGTGTAATCTTCTTCAATTTGGACAATGTTTGATTCATGTTCCATTTGCAACAGTTCGATATATACCATCATGGGCAATTTTGTCCCCACTTACGAAATTTTATGGGTCCTCCTCCCTTGTGATAACATCTCATTTAATAATATAAAAATCTCAAGTCAGTAAACTAATAAAAATTCAAATTTGTAATTGTTTAATTATTTTGTAACAAAATAGATATAGTAATATTTTTTACATACGCATAGTTTAACATAAAACAATTAATGTGAAAAGTTCAGATAAAAAAACCATATTTGTTACTTAAGTGTAAATATCATATAAGATTTTGACACTTCATTGTTTTTTTGAACATTATGTTTTCTAGTTTTGCTTAGTGTTGATCATTTTCTTGATCACCTTCATGTTACATGGTTGCTAGCTGACGTGACACTATTTGATGATATGACACTAACATGACATGATGACGTCTCTTTTTTGGGAATTATGTTGAATATAGGGAAGGTTTCGGAAATCACGAAATTCAAATTATGGAGATAATTATTGAATAATCAAACTTGTAATCTAATACAATTACAAGTTCACGGTTTTTGATGGTTGAGAGAATTCGTGTTCTTTTCGTATCCCAAAATAAATGGTAAACTGATCATTTTGAACTAGAGTGAATCCTAGAAAACAAGAGCGGTTAAAGGGGGCAGTAAAATTCGTTTTAACTGAATCAAACTTGGAACCCCCCGCCCCACTAGGGACTCTGCCCCTAGGACCCCGCAAGGGGACGCAACCCCTTTGACCCCCGCTACTAGATCGTATCAGAATCAACTTAGTGTTATGCAAATGTGTTGTAACGTCCTAAATTATAGAGTAAAATTTTCAAAGTCAACGGTCAACATTCCAGATAGCGCCGCTATCTTGTCAAGATAACGTCACTATCACCACAAGTCAATATGGGGCCTTTGCGACAGATAGTGTCGCTACCCGCAGTTTTCTCCAAAATCTCATTAAGCACTTAATCTATTCAGCCAAGGGTCAAGCTCTTTTAGAACTTACCCAACACTACCATAGACTCATAAAGTTGTCACCTTTACGGTCATGCATGTCCAAATCTCAAAACCTAAGTCCAAAAACTTGAAACTTACTACTATCTTCAAGCAAATCTCTTAAAATAGCTTGACACACTCCCAAAACTGACTCAAAAACTCGAGGGATGCAACTAGGGACATAAAGTTCAAACATTGATCATTCTGATCCATAAAACAACACAACAAATGGACTAATTTTCCATTTAATGCCCTAAAATACAACTCAAGCTACAAGATAAAGCCTTTAATCATCGAAAGGTGGAGAGTCTACACTTACAATGGTCAAGAATTAGTCTTGAATCTGATTCCTCAGCTGAAAATAATGCTCAAGCTTCACCACTACAAGCATTCTTATTCAAGAGTGATATTTAAGCAAGCTCTAAGCCAAAAACTCTCTCCCAATCCTCCAAGAACAATTTCAGAGCTTCCAAGGGTGGAATAAGTGAAAATAACGGCTACATAGGGTTTAGAACCCTTAAATAAGGCTCAAAAACCAAAATTTAGGGTTTTGGTGCAAACAACGGCATATAACATCCCTGTCCTTGATTGTGTGCATGCACGATCTGACCCGGATAGCGTTGCTAACTCATATGTTAGCGTCGCTATCCCTTTTTCACCAAAACTTATATGTTTATAAATAAACACGATTACATGAGAACCGGCCTTACATTGGTCTCGAACCAAATTGAATTTGGAATTTGGTTTATGGTCCGGTTTTTTGTCTCCTGTGGTTCAAATCAAACTTAACTGAAGAACCGATTATTATTTAATAAGTAATTAAAATATATATGTTATATTATATAATATTGACTTATTTACGTTTTTGCCCTTTTTTGGATTTTTTAAAATTTAGATTCCTTGGTCTGAAACCAAACCAAACCGAATCCGAATTCGGTTTGGTCTACAATAAATTGAATTCGGTTTTACGATTTGTACCAAAAAAATTTCAAACCGATTTGAGAAAACCGAAAACCAAACCGTTCCACCCCTAAAATATTGGGTAAATTGATAGAAATAGCAACATAGTTTAATTTTCAGTATTTTAAAACTACAAGTAATGAAACAGTCTTTTAGGTTTTTAAAAAGTTCAGCTTTTTTATACAGCATGCAAACATTAAAAACAAACAAATTTATTTTTTGCGAATTATAGATTTTTATTTCACGTATTCTTCTACATATATGATCTATAAACTACAGAAACTTTTACCACTTAAAAAACAAATTAATATATTATCATCCTCTTCCCAAAGTAATCACGAAGAAGTGGTCATGCCTAGTGGCTTACAAAAGCATTGATGCTCCTGAAATCCCGCAAGCACTATAATTTAGGTACTTTCAAAATTGACAAACAACCTTTTAATTTTGAATGTTACACATTTGGCACATTAACCATTTTAATATCAAATAATTCTCTTTTTAACTAGTATTTTAAGCTCTTTTAATATTAATTAAATATTATATATATTTTCAGGATATTTTTATTTAAAAATTATGAAATTTTATTTGATCATATTTGTATGATGAAAATTGAGACCAAACTATAAGAAAGTTTTTTTTAGATAAATATCAATGTCATTACATTTTAGTTTTTTTTTTTCAATTATGACATTCAGAATGTGATATCACTAACAACAACTTGTCATGTCATCAAAGAGTATCGTGATAGCTGATAATTATGTGATTTATTAAGTGGCTAAGATGAAAACAAATCGAAAAACCAGTGTTTAAATTGACACAAAAAAGTAATCCATTGTTAAAATCAAAAGAAAAATTAAAAAAGAAAAATTTAGTGTGTTTTGTGACATTGACAATATATTAAAAGACGATATACGAAATAGTTTTAGAAACTCAAATCTTTTGCAAAATGGTACATGACTTCACTATAGAATCCACGTATTGAAGGACTAAAAAAGGCATAAAACCATCAAATTTGAATAAATATTACTAAAAAATCTAGTTTAGGTACCAAATTTACATTTAATCAAAGTATCGGATTGAACAGGATGTCAACATTACTTTTGGTCAAAAAGAAGAGGGAGTCCAAATACCTCATGGCGGGAAGCCGGGAAATATACATAAACCCGCCAATCACACATATCCCGGAATCACAATCACAATCATTTTCACTGGCGTCTCCCGCTGTCCTCCGTCGTTATCAACATCATTTCTGCTTTCGCTGGATCAACTCTCTACGTTCGTACATTACCATGTCGATTCAAGAAGGTATGTCACAGATTTGACGTACTTACGTTGTAACATTGATGAATAGCTACGTGAAATTAAGTATCGCCGAGCTTATATACCGATAGATTTCTTTGCTGTCTGTGAAAAGTGACGTACAAGCTAAATGGATCTTAGAATTGCATGATATCACAAGTATCATATGAGTTTTTTTGTATATACGGTTGCGTAATTTTGGATGACTTAACCTATTATCAATACCAATTGTTTGATTTGAATGAAAGCCGCGCTTGTTTTCTGGTAATTTTGGATGACTTAACCTATTATCAATTCTAATTGTTTGATTTGAATGAAAGCCGCGCTTGTTTTCTGTTAATGCTCATGTTGAATGGCTATGATGTTTTTCAATCAGCATGATAGACGAACCATACGATTGACATGGCGATAAAGAGAAATATAATCGACATGTTTAGACATTTATCAGAAGAGAATTCGGAATATGAACTCACACACTACTGAACAAACTGCTAATCTACAACTTGATATGCGTGACATGGCTGTTAACATTGGCTTGATTCTCTCAAATAGATAAGTAGTAATCTTTCATTATGTCAATTTTATGAAACTCTTTCAGTTATTTTATGCACTAATACTTCAATTTGTCATTTGCAATTTAGCCAATCTCATATCAGTATAGCTCGAAAAGGAACCACTAGAATATTAGGAATGAGGAGAAACTCTTTATCTCTAACAAAACTAAAAAAATAGAAAATCACATTTCATCTTTGGGTTAATACAAATCAACTCCTGTCTCTATGGTCCTAAACTATGAATCAAGTCACTCTGGCCATCAACAGCAGACATTATCTTTCACCAAAGCTATAATATCTGCTGTTGCTCTTTATACATGGTTCTCCTGCCATTTATGTCTGCATCAATGTCTGTATGTCTAATTTGCATCAGTCTTTGTCTTTGCTCTCTTGCTAGCTGGAAAATGTAGCCTGGCCATAAGTGGACGCGGTGCTCGTGACTTTTGGTCAAATCCCCTCACACAAACAAACCCTAAAACACATTATTAAAAGTAAACCTTAAAAATTGATGAATAGTTTATTAGGATTGTCATTTAAAAGAAATTATAAATACCTCTCCAGAAGCAGTATTGAATATCTTCTGTTGTCAGGCCTGCCAGATAAAAATTTGCTCCTTGTAAGCTTGGTATCCATTTTGAATTATTAAACTGATTTTATTATATTAAACTTTTTTATTTCTACCTTTGAATATTGTTGGTATAGAAGTACCAAAATACACTGTTCTTCTTGGTAAATTCCATAACCAAGATCTCGGTACATCAATGGGGTTAAGACTTGAATCATGGTCTGCAAACACCTACACCTCAAAATGAAAGTTTTTATTATTATTATTATTATTATTTAAAACAACACAAAGAAAACTGTCGCTATAATAACATTTTTACTAAAGTCATACCTCATTGACTTGGAAATATGTTCCATTGAGTGGAAAGCTCCCTCTCATGGCGGTTCGACATGGTATCTATTTCATGATTGAAAAATATTATATAAGATAATGTATTTACAGCATTTTATATCTAATAAATATTATTACTCACAAGAAGTGTTCCACGAACAGTTTGTGAATTTGCTTCTCGTGTACTGTTGCAGAAAAAACATGTTTCTTCATTGCATAAAGTTCCAGATTCTTGGGAGGAACATTGTCCACTTGGCGGTTGAATCGAATCTGCAGTTTCACCTGGTATAAAACAAATAACTTAATCAGCATTCACAAAACCAGTTGTATAATTTAATTCAAACTAATGCTATTCAATTTCATTCCATATTTTTACTTACCAGGTGTCCAAATTGCAAGAAGGTATGAACACGGATCATCTGGTTCTCGTGTGTCCAGCTGTAATTTCGGGAACCATTTTTGAGAAACAGAAATTGAATTAAGGAGAATTTATATTTTTCATTAAATATACTTACCCCTTCTAAGAGTGGATGGGAATCTGGAAGCTCATAGCTGCAAAGTTGAAATCATACCAATTCATCACTCAAGAACAAAAAGGTAAACACTAAAATCTATGAATATTGTTTACACCAATGAATATCGTGAAATTTGTTATTCAAAATGTAAGGGTAAAATGGTCATTTAGTCTCGTTCAAATGTTTTATTCAGATTTCAGATATACATCATTACCCATACAGGACAAAATGGAAAAAAAGAAAAGAAACAACCCCTTAGACCTTAGTTACTCTTTATTTTACATTTCTTTTTTACTTTTTATAAAATAAATAGGTATAGAAAAAGAATAACAATCACTTACACTTGGTGTTCTGTTCTTAGTTGGCTGACATTTTTAAGTTTAGGTGTAGGAATTGCAGCAGCTTCTGATGTCAATGCAACCAACGCCTTTGACATGTCACCTTCTCCAAGCTCCATGTGTCTTTCCATGTAAGTCTGCAAATTGTGAGTGAATTCTTCCATGTTGAGTTTAATCATGGGAATTTCTTCACTGTCTTCTTCACAAAAATCCTCCATATCAAGTTCTTGTTGTATCTGTTGTATCTGTTCTGGCTCTGGTGATGCTGGTACTTCAACTATAGGCCCTGGTGTTGATGGTTCTTCAATTATAGGACCTGGTGTTAATGGTTCTTCAATAACAGGGTTGCAATTATGGACTTGAGATAGTTGTTGAAATTGTTCGCTAGGTGGCGGTAGATTTGGGTGGTGCTGATCTGGCATCCCGATAAGTTTTTGACCACTTCTGTTTTCGGTCAAACTTGCTACACTTTCCTCTGGTGCTGGCAATCCCAGCCTTGCACTGTAGTCGAAGTTGTAATGTCAATGACACAAAAATTATATTTATTTGTCCCACCCAAAATGTGGGAACTGATATCAGTGTCCCACCCAAAAACATGGGCCCAGGATCAGACTGGGACTGATATCAGTGGGACAATGTTAGTGGGACAAAAGCTGTAACTTTTTGTCCCACCTAAAAAGGTGAGAATAAGATTGATGTCGGTGGACAAAAATTATAAACTTTTGTCCCACCAAAAAAGGTTGGTGGGACAGAGTGTCGCTTTTTATCTCTCGTGTGTGCAAATGCACAGACGTGAATAAAAATTAAAAATAGTCCTAAAATGTTTCCAGTCATGTCTAGTGTAAGAAACGCGGGTTAAAGGGATTAGAAAATAAGACTCTTAGACCTTGCAAATGCACTTGCAAAATGTCTGCACTCTCCTCTCATTGGACATGCGTTACAGTTAGGTTTGCTTTTTGTACAGAAAACCTGCAAGAATTACAAAATTACCTTAGCATCAATCAGGGAGATATTATGTTATTTCCTTATGTATAGAGCCTTACCTTTCCAAATGTGATCATCTGGTAATGTAACTCATACCTGTCGATGATAAAACAATAAATAAAATGTTTTTAATGTTTATTCGTATGGTATTAAATGTATAAAAACTGTTGGCATACAGAGTTCTCTGGTCAAGCTTGCACAGTCGTGGCCAGAGATACTTTTGAATTGACTCCAAAACTGGATACCTGTGTAGAAACCGAAATATTATTATTTTTTTATAATAAATGAGAAAGTTTTGATGAATTATTGTATAAAGGTTTAGTGTTTACAATTCTAAAAGATGCAACTGAAGAGACTCGGGAAGCGGTTGCAGGGGTACCCATCCGAGTCTTACAGCTATACGCCCCACATTTGTGTCAACCTATAAAAAGTATTCATGCCAAAATGTTTAAATTTGAATATTGTAATACCTTAATAAAATAGTCAGTTACAAACATGGTCCTTGTTCTTTTTAATTTTTACCGTATTTATTTGATACTTAATTCAAGGTTTGAAATCGGTTTTGGTCCTTGGAATCTTGAACTAAGGATCACAATCGATACAGAACCTTGAAATAAAAACCAAAGTGGTTTAAAAGTGATTTAGTTTTGGACTAAACACGGTAAAAATAAGAAAGTACAGGGACCAGTTTTGTAAATTACGTTTATTAAAAGGATAAACTTATTCGCAAGTATAATTCTTACAGGGAAAGCAAGATGGTGAAGCGTTAGAAGTCGAACACATTCTACACTTTTCAATCCCAAGCCTCTAAAGCTTAACAAATACTCCCTAAAATCATTAAAAATATTAGTACCATTTCAAATAATACTTAAAATTTAAAATTCTAATGAGCTTACTTTGCTTTATCAGGTGGAACATCTCTTAACCATTCAAGATCAACACTTCCATGGTCTTTTACTATCCGGTCTAGCAACGCCTGCATCAATGCATTTATTTACATGGTATGCCACTTATATGTAAATAACAGAGTAATTTACATTTTTGGTCCCTTAGTATAGCTGATTTTTCAATTTTGGTCCCAAATAGTTGTCTTGCAATTTTGGTCCTTATTTGTGGTTTTTGTAACCTTTTTGGTCCCTTTTCCAAGTATAATGACTATTTTTGGACCAAAGTTACGAAAATCAGGGACCAAAAACATTACAAGAATCTCAAATAAGGACCAAAGCTGCAAGAGAGAACTTTTTGGGACCAAAATTGCCAAAATCAGCTGTACTCGAGGACCCAAAACGTAATTTGCTCTAAATAATATAAAAATCTTAACTATGAAATGATATATTCCTACCTTAATTCTTATTGCAAGCACATTGTTCATACCCCTTTCCTTAATGGCATCAGCAATATCGTTAACATCTGCATTCATTAGTGCCTCATAATCCAATGCATCCATTGTGTACGGTGATCTTTCTTTCTTTTCTTTGACTTCAGCTTGCAATCTTAATTTATCCCAATCAACTTTAACCTGTTTCTTACCAGCTCTCACTTTATCAATTACAGAACTACCCTTATTACCTTTATTAACTATTTGATTACTCCCATGACCACCCGAATTAAATTCAATAACCTTATCAAACACTTGTTGCACCTCACAGATATTCTCATTCGTTTTATCTGCTTTTTGGGAAATTACTGTTTTGACCGTTTGAACCCTAGTTTGACTTGCTGATTCTGCTGATAGTCCACTTTCTTCACTTGCACACTCCTTGGGCAAAACCGTCTTTCCATCATTTGTTGTCGATCCTTGCATGTGAAGCAACTCAACAAAAGAAGTGTACCCACCAATAACAGGAGGTTGACACCTGTCCTTTACTTGTTCTTCAGTTGTTTGACTTTGACTTTGAGCAATTGAAGATTGCACAGAGCTTGGAGATGTATTATCAGAATTCTGTGAGGAAATTACATCATCAACTCCACATTCTGAACTTTCATTCAAGTCAACAGTATACGCGCTATTTTTAGAAACTTCGTTGCTATAAACAACTTCTCTTTTTTCACTATCCCCCAACATTATTGTTTCTTCTTCATCTAAAGGCTCTTGAACAGACACAACTGAATTCTCTTCATGAACTGGTTCACTCCTGCTTTTTGACTTGGACGGATACCGCGAAACAAGAGACATAAACGCCGAACTGCAAACATGAGTAAAAAATAAAAACAATTCCTTTTTTTTTAATTTGATGAAAACTATAAATGTTTGATTTTGGTTTTACCTGGATAAATGATCTGATACATTCTGTGTAAGAAAAACCCCAATCACAGAATCTAAAACAGATCCTTTCCACCGAGAGAATCTTCTGTCGCCTGAAAAAAAAATATATTTTCTGTGTTTAATAAGTTCTTCAACGAAAATATTGTTAAATGACGATTTTGACCTTGGACAAGATGCATGCGCGCTATGAACGAATCCGCTCTCCCACGAAAAACTCTTCGTTCTTCTTCCCACCATTTTGCTTTATCTTCATCTGTTCCATCTACTCCTTGACTATTTATATCTTCCAATAAAAGTCTCCAAACTCTACTTGTTTCATCATCAAGGTCAACTTTAGGTCGTGTCTTTCTTTTTCTAATTGGATTAAACATACCGTCATATGGTACAACACTCCCATGTCCTTGGAAAGGAACAATAGCATTCTCATTCTGTTCACTATATCCTGACAAGTACGGAACAACCGCCACCCTGTCCTTTTCCTTCATCAAACCATTAATATTCAACCGCTCAAATTGCTTAATTACTGCTTTAATAGTATTTGGATGACAGCCTGCATTAAAGTCACAAAAATGTTACAACAAAGACATTGTTTTTGTTTGCGCCACTATATTTTGGCCAATTTTTTATGTCGACCACTTTGACTTGATATAGCAGGTTAAAGTGGCCACAATAGAACATTTTGTCAAAGTTTAGTGTCTTTATTGAAAATTTTGACACTAAACTGTGACAAAATTTTATATTGTGACCACTTTGACCTGCTATTTTCAAACTTGGGTGGCTTTCATTCATGAAACTGAAATATAGTGGTTAAACCACAAAAATGGCAAAATATAGCGGCTTTTTGTATTTTGGCCTTTATGTTTTGGATTATAAATTAATCGAAAACTTTCACTAGTTGTTATGAAGTATATATACCTGTTCTGTTCCTGAAGCTTATTTGGCCATTATTAGAAGAAGACACAATAGAAGTTTTCTTTGCGCGTTTCTTGGTTGCTGTACTAACTTGGGCTTCCATGTACATAAACTGCTGATGTGTACCATCTATCATTCCACCAAGTGAAGCCGAGCCATTCACCAATGTAAAAACTTTGGTTCTCTTCTTATTATTGGATGTCTGCATACCAACGCCTTTAGGGGCTTTATTGACATTTTGCCCAACCGAAAAATTGCCACCACTGTCTACAGATGTGATGGAAGTATGATGGTTTTCGATTATCTTTTTATTGTATATTGCTGGTAACTGCATGCCAGTGTTGTAGTTGGTGAAAGCAGATAAATACGCCTCCATAGACTCAGGTAACATTTGATTTCCATCAATCTTACTTGAAATTTCTTGCTTTGATCTTTCTGCACTTGTGCTACAGTTGGATTCATTTGGACTTGATACATTAATCACTCCTTTATCATGAGTCTCTTGCAAGAAATTTATCCTACATTTTGCTTTTTTGTAACTTTGCTTCCCTTCTTTTGGTACCTCAGTCTTACTTGGAGTGATAGGACAAGTTTCTATCACTTGCGTCTTCTCAACAATGACTTCCGTCACTTGCTCAACTTCATCAAAATTAATCTTTCTTTTACATGATTTCTCAGTTTCCGGATCTGAAGTCAGATCAATCGTTTCAACAACAGGTGTTGTCTTTGTCGGTTTTTCAACCGGTTTTCTCCTGACGTATTTTCTTTTTCCCGTTGATGATCCATCGGGCTTTGGGGTTACGGGCTTTTTTGGGGTTTTCTGCTTACGTTCCTTAATCACTTTCGGTCTGTGCTTTCTTCTTCTTTGTTTCGGTTGTTGTGGTGTTTCGTTCAAATTGATTTGTTCACTCAATCCCTTTTCTGATTCACGATTTGATTCCACAATTGTGGAATGTTCAACATCAGGCTCATGTGATTGTTCGACGATCACGTCTGGTTCTATTGGTGGTAGTGCGTTTAGATCAGATATGAAATTATGAAGCTTTAGCGATGATCCATTTGCGTCTGCAAGTGCAAGTAGATCTCGACATGGAATATTCCAAATTCCTACATCCTCCATGGAAACCCTACGATTATACATTTCGAAGTTTTGACTTGTTGACCCCAAATTACGCTCCCAGCTACTGAAACTCTTGTTTGTGAGCGTATCTTCAAACATGGCTTCATCAAACGGAGTTCGTAGCCAGGCTTCGGAGATCATGGTTTCCGATCGGCCTGGTTTTGCTGGTGTCGCCGGAGCATAAACGCCGTCGGCTGGGTAGAGCTGGTGAGAAGATGAACTTTCCCCCACTTGATTATCCATTTTCGGAAAAAATGAGAAAAAGTACAAAAAATCTGATTTTTTTCTTCTCGCAAAACTCTACCGATTTTTATTTCAACAAATTGCAGCAAAAAAGGAACAAAAATCAGATTTTACGGTGCTTCTGCTTCGCATCAACCCGTCTTCGAACGTTATTCTGCAGGATAAATCAATTGGCCGAAAATGATATTTTATTAGAAAAAAAGGGAAGTTTTTTAATTTTATACTAATTATACCGAATAACAAACAGATCTTCAGTACAAGAAAATGGAGGTTGTAAAAAACGCGAAGATCAAAAAGTAAATAATTATATAAACCAGAAAACATAGAATACCTAAAGTTTAAAATAGTTTGTGTAAAATCGGGTGAAAGTTGGTGTTGTGGTAGACTTGTCGGAGTTTTTAATCGCCGGAAATGATTAAAAGTATAATGAAAAAGTGACTAACCTCGCTGACGGGAGTGATCGGAGACATGGGTTTTGTGGCCGGAGATCTGATTCAGTCGGTGGTCGGCGAGAAAAATCAATCGGGAAGCAGTGTCTCAGTTCATAGGAAAGAGAGAGAGAGTGAGAAAGAGAAAAGAGAAAGAGAAAGAGAAAGAGAGAAGCAAACAGCAGAAGAGCAGGGTTTTTTATTCATCGATTCTTTTTCCAGTAAGTATTTTGGTAGGAGTTTTAGATACGTAAACTTTTGCATGCATGGGTTCGCGGGAGCTAAGCCGTTATTCGAAATCTCAACTACCTTTGCTATATTTTAAAGCTTATTTATTATCGAAATATACACGTGTGATATCCAAACTTTTACTAAAAGCAAAGCATGAGTGGTTATCAAAAGTGTGTCCTATTCAAAACATAGGACCCACTAGTTGACATATAAACAAACTAACAACTGAAATTGAATGCAAGAAATAGTAACATATATTTTATTTTCCGATTAAATGATAATAATTTATTTTACATCCTAATTATATTTATATATGTTTTTTATTTTAAATGACATCATATATTTGTTATAGAAAAACAATTGTCAAAAGTTTTAAAACGATACATATAATCAAATATATTTATTATATATTTGATTATATGTATAAAATAGATTGAATATATGTTATAGAAAAACAATTATCAAAAGTTTTAAAACGATATAAATACCAAAAATTAGGAAACATTGTCAATACTATTTAATCATTTCTTAATAAATTGTTAATATAAATTAATATCATATTACAATAATATGCCACATAAAAATTGAAAAATCAAGTAAAAGTAGTTTATATATAAATTATATGAATGATTTGCTTAGCCTGCATGTTTTAGTTTTTTTTTTTTAACTAAGACAGTGCTTGTGGTTTGGTTTTGTTTTAGGTTTAGTCTTTACTTGATTTGAAATGATCGTTATGTCCTTTCATATTTCTTTTTAGCATTTTTATTATTGGTTATAATTTTTTCTAAATTTTTTTAAGATAAAATTACAGTTTTGGTCCTTGATGTATAGCTAAATTTTCAAGTGGGGACAAACTATTAGAAACTAACAGTTAGGGTCACTAAAGTATTGTTTAGATTGCAAATAGGTACCTGATAGTGTTAATGTCAAGTTTGAGCCGTTAATTCCATAAATGGTTAGAAAAGTCTTAGGGTATAATCGTCAATTTCGTTCGTCTGCATGCCACCTCGCCATAAATGAGCGTCATATCAGCCCACCGAATTGGAGATACGCTGCAAAAGCCATCATCACTTGGAAGTTGAATACGATCTTAAAGAACACTGTTACGAAGCGCAATGTATGTTATCCAGGAAGAGGGAGGAGATGAAATTGTTCAAGAAGGTTCAGGTAAGCAATACATGTTACAAAATCGTTACGTGACTGATTATATATATGCTTACCTATGTCTCATTTGCAGCCGTAACCTAAGTATGATTACAATGGAGCTCCACCATGGGGGGAATTTCACTATTAAGGACTATGTGGGGGGGGGGGGGGAAGATTACCTACATAGACAACGTGGATTTTAGAACGATGAACCTACAACAACTAAAGGAGATTGTCATGGAGTTAGGGTATTCAACTGAACAACCTTTATCCTTTCATGTTGTGTTACCGGCGATAACCCTTGAAAAAGGGTTGATCGCCTTAGGTTGCGAGCGTGATTTTAACTTGCTAAGGCGATATACTGCCATAGTGGGTCAAATAAGCTTTTACGTTGAACAAGGTATGTCGGTTATCAACAACCATGGCAAATCCCCCTTGTTCACTTACAATGTGCAAGATCCAAAGAATCAATGGTATCTAGACACAGATTACCAATTTAATTTGTCGTCTGAAATCGAAAAAGAATGGCTTGAGGCATTCAACAATGCAGGCACAAGTGTTGAACAAGGTCGAACACAAGACAATCATGAAGTGGTGGACGAAATTGACCAATCAGATAGTGACTGTGATGACGAGCAAGAGGACCAAGGTAGTGTAGACTTAGAACCAGGTGAAGTGGTTGTTGAAGTGAATGTGGAAGTGGAAAATATTCAGAGTGTTTTAGAACCCCCCTCGACATTGAAGTACAAAACCAGGAAGAAGCTTTGGTTGTACTTGATCATGACAAGTTCAGAAACTATGGTCCTGAACTTAGTGCAAGAGAGGCTTACCTTCAAAACATTCAAAATCCTGTGGAATGTTCTATGGGACAAGTACACCACGTTGACTTTGAGATTGGGGAGTACTTTGAAGACAAAAACGTGGTAAAGGAAGCTATTTTGAATGTTGTTATTATGTCACGAAGGAACCTAAGGATGATAAAAAACGATGGCAAAAGAATCAAAGCAAGGTGTTTAGGTGAACAGTCACTGTGGAAAATTGTTGGGACAAAAAAATTGAAAAAGTATAAAGCTTCAGATTTTGACTGTCCCTGGGTGTTGCACGTGTCTTGTACAAAAACAGACGAAAAGTGGAGGGTTAAAACATACAATGGTACCATACATGTAAACCCACCAGGAATATAAAGGCAGTCACACACGGGTACATCACAAACAAAATCTTCCTCCAGGTCCAGGGTAACCCTGGTATACCCACATAGGAGTTGCTCAATGAATTGCAGCGTACTTATAAGATAAACTTGTCGTTTATGAAGGTATTTAGGGCAAAAGTCATTGCTCATAACAGGATCAGAGGAGATTACGAAAAGCAGTACATGATGCTTCGCGATTATGCCCTAGAGCTTCAATTAAGCAACCCAGGAACAACTATCAAAATTGGAGTTGAGTCATGCCCGGTATACGTATCAGACACTCGTGTTTTCAAACGAATTTACATTTGCTTGGGAGCTTTGAAGGAAGGATTCAAGATCGGGAAAAGGGAGCTACTTGGATTAGATGGGGCTTTTATGAAAGGTCCTTACCCAGGACAAGTCTTAAGTGCGGTTGCACAAGATGGAAACAACGATATCTATCCAGTAGCGTATGCGATTGTAGAGTCAGAAAACAGGCTTTCGTGGACATGGTTTTTACAGTGCTTGGGAGAAGATTTGGATTTGGAGAAAAACTCAAATTTCACTTTCATAAGTGATAGGCAGAAGGTACCTAATTTGTTATGTTACATTTTTGTTTATTCAAATTAATTGAAATGATGCAACAGTAACAACATCCATTATTGTGATCTACATTTTTTAGGGTTTGGTACCTACTTTGGCAAAAGTGTTTCCAGCTGCTGAGCATCGATTCTGTGTTCGTCACATTCATGAAAATATGAAGCTCCATTGGAAGGGCAAACCAATCAAGGATTTACTTTGGAAATGTGCAAGAGCTACAACGAAACCTCAATGGAACACTGCTATGCAGGAGTTGAAGGCAGTAAATGTAGAATCATTTGTCTGGTTGTCCAAAATTCCTCCTCAGCATTGGACTAGGAGTCACTTTTCAGGTAAATGATAACTTTCATTTGTCTATAGTTTTAACATTTTGTCCTAATAAATGAAATTGTAATTGTAGGACGTTGTCATTCTGATATAGTTCTAAACAGTTTGTGTGAGGCGTTTAACTCAAAAATTGTTCTAGCTCGTGATAGACCTATTATATCAGCCCTTGAGTATATTAGGGAGTACTTAATGAAAAAAAAGTGTAACTGTACAAAAAATCCAAGCCAACTGTGATGGAATCCTAACCCCAAATGCTCAAAAGCTGTTGGACAATATCAAGGAGGAAGCGGCCAAATGTAACTGCATTTTTAATGGTAATGACAAGTTTCAAGTGTCATCTGAAAATAGTGAACAATTTGTGGTTGACATGAAAAAGGAGCAATGTTCTTGTCGTAAGTGGGAGCTTACAGGATTACCCTGCAAGCATGCAGTTGCAGCTCTTTGGGATAAAGCTAATCATGGTGAAAAGGTGATGAATGAGGAGGACATGATTCATGATTGTTATAGGTTAGAGACTTGGAGAAAGATGTATACGTGCACCATTGAGCCTATTAATGGGCTTGACTTATGGCCACATTCTGATTGCCCATCAACCCTTCTACACCCTAAGCAACATATACATGTTATAGACATACAAATTTTCTTAATTTCTACTTTACTTTTGTTTCATATAAATAGTATTGATAATCAGACAACTACTTTTGTTTTACATAGGTGGGCAGACCTAAGGTTAAACGAAAGAGGGCACCAGATGAGAAACAATCACAAGACAAGTAAGGGTGCAAGGGAAAGAAGAAGTTATCCAAACAGTATACTACTGTAACCTGCAGCTAGTGTCACAACCCTGGACACAATTCTAGGTCATGCAAGGGTCATGGAGGGAACCCATTTGGAGAAGGGAGTTCAAAAGGAGGTAACCGTTTGGGGAAAAACAAGAATGAGGGTAACTGACTTATGTGTGAGTGATGTCTGAAGGTATGAATAGTGGAAGAAGTTGGTAACTTTGGTTGGTGATGTACGTTTTTAAGACAAATTTATGTGTTATCTTAGGAATTATGTGTTGTAATATTTCATGGTGCTGGTATGGTTTTAAGACAATTTTATGTGTTATGTTTGAATTTGTAGTAGCAGTAAGATGTTGTAAGTTTTATGGATGTTGTGTGGTTTTAAGACATTTAGACCTGTGTTGTTGGTATGACCAATGTAATATTGTTTATATTATAATGTAATAGTTGTGTTTGTTGATGTAGTGTTGTTTTTAACTGTTATCATTTCAATCAATTTTCAATTACCAAACTAGTTTGCAGTTTAATTGGTTTTACACAAATACGTTTCAATATTCTCAATAATTGGGTGGTTATTTTAGAAAACATCATTGCCTTTACCATCGTTTTATGTCTGTACATTTCCATTATACTGCTAAACTGAAAAGTACGTTGCCTTTATAAAGGTATACTTCAAAGTACATTGCCTTTACCATGGTTTCCTAGGAATGTTGTTAACATGTTCTATTTCGTCATACAA
Organism: Cichorium intybus; assembly: GCA_023525715.1. Classification (NCBI taxonomy): domain Eukaryota; kingdom Viridiplantae; phylum Streptophyta; class Magnoliopsida; order Asterales; family Asteraceae; genus Cichorium; species Cichorium intybus. The sequence goes on from CM042009.1 coordinate 136,857,513, forward strand.
TTTGTCTTCTATTATTTGTTACTTATTAAAGGGGTTTTTGAATTACATCAAAACAAAAACGTAACCAATCATGTTGTGTGAATGTAAGTAACAAAATAACCTGGATATTCATTGATAAACATACCCATTAACATATTCACTGCTACATACTTCGAAAAATAAATAACAACTTAAATTAACGACCTAAACATACTTTAACAACCACCATAAACAAACCAAAACACCACTCTTGTTCCCATTACCAACTGCTGTTAAGATCCAACCTACTCAAAGATGGTAAACATCGCAAATATTATGAAAAACATCCACGAGACAACCAGAATGACCTTGTACTTTTCTGTTGAATGCAATTGAGCTTCAAGGTCAGCAACATCTTCCATCAGCTTCCTCTTCGCCTGTAACAGACCAGGTATAATAACCTTTGCTCGCCTGCACATGGGGGATCGGACCACCCAACGAAACCACACCTCATGTATCTCCAATATCTTCGACCCGGGTTAAGATTTGTCTATGAAGTGCATAAGCTTGCCTGGTTTCCACAAACGCATATCGCCATGATCACCGTTATATTTTGAATACCTGTTCGTCAACTGTAATTCCACAAGTATTTGAAAGGCGATTTGGTTGAGCGGGTTTTAAATCACGCGTTCCCGCTTAATTTATGGATGAGAGACTACATAAACACATGGACGAATTTGCCCATGTCGATTTTGGACTTCTGTAAGCTTTGTCGGAGATGGTAGACGGTGATCGTGGACGGTAACGCACTGAGGGACACAATTGAAATAAATCGCAAAGGTTGGTGACCCAAACCGTGATTTTCTGATAGTTTGTCCCCACTTGAAATTTTAGGTATACATCAGGACCATAACTGTAATTTTGTCTCTTTTTAATGTTATTAATTAGGGCGTAGTCCAACACTTCCTCCTCTTAATGTTACGCAACCCTCGACACCAATATTAGTCATCTTCAACAATCATCCTATTCACCTATGACATCCCCACCAATCCTTAAATTCGAAATCGAAATAAAAATCCCAAAAACTTCGTTGCTTAGATTGTTTTTTAGTTTAAGCCTAATGCAAAAAGTTCCTAGATACTAATTGTTTCAATCGAATAGGAGAACAAAAAGTTCCAAAAAAATATGTTAATTCAATCCCTTTTTTTAGTGGAGGTTTCCGACAAGAGATATTTTTCAGTGCTTTTTTAGATGGCACTTGATTTGAGGGTAGGGTTTTTGGTTGTCGGATGACGGGTTTCCAAAACTCAATAGTTTCAAAAGGGGTTGGACTTGGGGGTAGGGACCAAGCGTGCAAATTACCCTAACCCATAAAGACCATTTGTGTAATTTACTTTAACATATATGAAAGACAAAATTTTAATTAATTTTTAAAGAAAAGTTTCTTCTTGAGAGAGGGGCATTTTGGTAATTCTACATAATGGGACAAATGCATCTAATGAGTTGAGGGCCAATTTGGTAAATTCGATATGAGGTGTACGCATTTTGCTGGAAGGGTAATTTTGTAATTTTCTTTTTGTCTATTGCTCAATACCGTTATAATTGGACACCATTTGCAACCATCTCCTAATCATTTGGATACACCACCTTTAATACAGAGCGATAGAACGGAAGGAAGAGAAAGAGACAGTGAGAGTTGGTGTAGATATGAGAAATTTTGTGGAATCTTCGACGAATTGAGTAGACCTGTAAGAAATGGGAAGAAATAAGAGTTAGAACCGGGCGGGAACGAGGTTTGGAATACTAATGTGTGTATGTGACCTTTGGCGGGTCAGTCTTTAGGCTTAATAGGTTTTGACGACGTGTTTCTCCCTCCATTGAAGGTGTAGTCGTTGGATGGCAAGGCTTACCTTATGTATGCTACGAGTCATGTTTTAAAACTCGACCTACTCGGCCAACTGGCCAAGTACTCAGAATCAGGTGTTGTCTGAGGCGCTTTTATAGGAATCGGCCAAAAATACTCAGACTCGGTCAAACTCGGTGCTACTCAGTCGACATCGGTGCAACTCGGTAAAACTCGGAAGAATTAGGTAAAACTCGAGAATTTTGATTTTTTTATAAAATAAATAATTATAGTTTTTATGTAATTAATTTAAAACATATAATATATTTACTTATTTAATAAATAATTTGTTGTTTAATTTTAATTTTGTTTAATTCAAATCAAATTTGATGTAACTATGATTATATTTTGTATTTCAGTATGTATAATCATATAATATGTATGTATTTACCCTATCCGAGTACTCGCCGAGTACTCCATGCCTAGACCGAGTACTCGCTACTCGACTGACCTGACACTGTCTAACGACTTTTACAACATTGGCTACGAGACCATAAAGAGTTTGTTGTGCTATCATTTGTAACCATCACACTTGTAAGTCTTTTTCGTGTGTGTGTGTGTGAGTTGCGTGTTTCTCAGGAAACAAGAGTCCTGATGATAGTGGACGGATGGAATGATGTCTAGGTTCTGTTTCCAAGAAGAAATTAGCATATATAGGGTTTTCAATGGGATGAGCTGCAACCGTTTTCTCTTGATGGTCTTGTTGCATTTTCGTCGTTGGAGAAGAAGAGAGCGACTGAGAGTGGTGGTCATGTGGTCTCAGTTAGGGGTGTTCAGAACCGGATATTTGAAATTTCGGATATCCGAAAATTTTGGAAAATAGATATTGATATCCGAAATATTTTGTAGTTTTTCAATTCAATTAACAGGTTATAAAAATGAAGCATCGTTATCCAATCTATAGATCAAAATAAACATTTTCATCTTTATATTATATTATTCCAAACCAAAAAAACAAACTAAATTTTTTTTGAAATAAATCGATGAAATTGTCTTCATATCTGTGGACTTTGTGTTGGCAACTTGGCATATACATAAATTACATATTGACCATGATTGTATATCGTTGATGATTTTAGCATTTTATGTATAATGTGTATATATATGTTCCATGTCAAATTAATAATAATATAGAAGAAAAAATAAAAATGGTTTTTTAGATTTTGGATATTGGATATCCAAAATATCTGAAAATTTCTCAAAAATCACTATTCGAAAAATCGGATATCCGAAATTTTGGATAATTTCAGATCGGATTTTTGGATATTCCGGTCGAATTCTTGGATTTAGCTATTTTTGAACAACTCTAGTCTTAGTCCTTGTTGAGCACAATTCGATGGGAGGATCATGGTGTGGGAATGAGATCGGAACCTTTTTCATGAAAGGATGGGTGAACCGCGATGGCCGGAGATAGTGTGTTGAAATGGAGAAGGAACGGCGGTCGGAGGTGTACGACGCATAAAAAGAGATTATTCGAATGGTTTCAGTCGTGGCAGTTTTGCTGTGGTAATGGTTGGCGTTTCACCATGCAGTCGTAAGGGAAGATGGGTCGCCGCCTCGCTGGAAGGTATGGGATAAGCACCGGATGTCGATACTCGATGGGAACTGTCGACCTTTTATCGAAGGCGATGAACATGTATTCCTGACTACTTGGACTCATTCTAGATCAACTCTCAAATCGAATCCAATAAACTATTTTATGAGCTTGCTCTTTGCTTTTAGGCTCATGAAGCAGGCTGATACATCAAATTCCATGTGCTAGTTAATTGAACTAAGTTATGTTTTGTGGACTCTAATTTATTTAGCTCTTTTAGGTGTGGGTTGCATTTGGACTTAGTTATAGACAAATACCTAATGAGTTGTTAAAATATTGGGTTATAATTAAGACAATTTCAAATAAGACCAATTTTAATTTGATAATAAATGAATTTCAATATTTTAATAAAGATCATCTAATAAAGTAAAGTGGGCTATGTCCCTTGGCCCATTAGGGGGCGGTGGACTTTAATAACGGATGAAATGCAAATATGTAATATAAGGACTATGTGTGTTTATAGAAACGACATCGATTGACTACGACTGGAAACATGATCCATTGGAGCTGTGGAATGAATATCTCGACATAAGCCAAGAGGCACCGTGGGTTTTTGAGAAGAGGCGGTGGAGTCGGTGGAAAAAAATGGATCCAAATTGGATCCACATCACCCGTGTGACACAAAAAAAACGTAACACTGGAGTTCAAAATTACGTGAATTAAATAGATAGTATGATATATTCCTTCAACTAAAATATTAGGGGGGCAAGACATTGGTTAGTCCCCCTACTGTCTCTTCCACTAGAAGCAAATGAAAACTTTGAGTTGTTAAAGAAATTATATTGTCTTGTTCATTGAATCTTCTTTCCCCACTCCTATCTTTTAGTGCGATAAAGATGTTCTTAAAGTAGCTTTCAAAAACTTATTAATTTATTGTCGGTTATCATATTCATTTTGTTCATATATTTAAGATTGTTTAATCTTGTAACTATATATCTTTTGGTGCGACAAAGATGTTTTTAAAGTCACTTTAAAAAACTTATTATTTATTATCAGTTATGGTGTACATATTCTTCATATATTTAATGTTGATTCATCTCTTTGTATATAATGATTGGTCCACATACAAGGTTACACAATATTTATCTAGTTACATTTGATCCTAATCTGTATAAATCTGTAAAAAACATAATCAGTAAAACTATACTTTGTAAAACTAAGATGTGTAATATCATATGACTAATCGTTTATGTTATGTTGAACACCTTTGTGAATTAGGGTTAATAAAAAAGTTTTAATTATGACTTTTATCATTTTACTTATATTGACCACATTTGACTGAACCAATTAAAATGATCGAGTAACATAAATCCTACTCAGGAAGAGCCCGCCTAGCGCCTAGGCCGATTTTTTTACAAATAACTTGGCCATAAGCTCTATGTGGTATGATATTATTAGTTTTTCCAATTGGAATCGGACGTTGAACCAAAGAAACACAACCTTAAACTTTTTTATCACACCGATGTTCCCCGTCCAAACTACATTCATCAGAGGGACTTGAAGCACTTTGCCTATCCCTTTGGATTCGTTGACAACAACTGGTCATCGGCATCTACATCTTTATGGACCGCAATTATAAGGCATTAGGGCTCGAACTGAAGCTTGATGATAATCAACAATCACAAACCTTCGGAAGAGGTTGGTTGAACTTATTGGCAATCTTGAAGCCACCATCAATGAGCCAATTTTCACTATTGTTGCTTATGGTGTAGACAAGAAGGCTGCCAGTGTTGCCTAGAAAAACGCATAGATTTTTGAATTAAGTGATTGCACACTTGATGTCCCTCTTCTCACATTTAAAGATGGTAGTTTTGAGGTGAATTTTGATAACAACATAATGAACCAATTCATTCACGAGCTTAAAAGGAAGAACAAGAAACATGTTAACAGGACTGAAAGATCTTTGGGGAGATTAAGAACCGCATTTAAAAGAGCAAAAAGGACTCTATCTTCAACAACTCAAACCATGATTGAATTGATTCTCTATACAGGGGAATCGATTTCTGCTCAACAATCATCAGAGCAAAATTGAAAGAATCAAACATGATGTTGTTCAAAAAGTGTGTAAACCTAATTGAGAAGTGTTTCGGAGAGATGTTAGAGGAAGGATAAGACTTGCTCGAAACTTCATCTTTAATTTCGTGAGTCATGGGACGAAACATACCATCTTCAAGAATATCCAACATATTGTAATCCATGGATTCAAGAACCATGAGAGCTTTTCCTTTTCCACATGGTGAAATTCTTTTCATCAAATGAGGAATTTTGTTAGCAGTTGAAGAGGAGGAGTTTACAAAATTTGATGAAAATGCTATTGTTACTAGCAACTAAGTAGATTAAACTTACTTTGGTACCAGTTGTTGGATCGAGAATAATATGCAAGTAACACGAACAATATCACAAAGCTTAATTACAAAATAATCCTGATAAAGAGTTTTTATAACTTCTCATAAAGAGATGATTACAGAAGTTTGACACCCATAAATACAAACCCTAACATATCATATATACTAGTCTAACTGTACAATCAAATCCCAATAAATCCAGGATAATAACAAAACTATACAAAATCAGATCTTAATCACCAAGATATCATATATGAGCTTGTAGCACAAAAACCTTTATGCTAATGTTGTACATAAACATAGGTGACCTTAACAATGTGAATATGTTTTGACACTAATCAAATTAGTAGGTTCGACCTACTAGATAGACTTGCTAAGACGGATGAACTTATGGGCGATCTTCAAAAAGTCTATTGGTTGAAAAGAGGAGGAAGGCATTATTGCCAAGAAATAAATGTTTATGTTTTCAGAGTGTTTGAAAGTTTTGTATGAATTTCTCATGTGTTTACACTAATTATATAGACATTTGCAATGGTGGTAGGTGGGGATGTTATGTGGGATATTAGGTGGGCATTTAGACTCCTTGATTACTAGTTTTGTGTCTTTTATCTATTTCACCTTTTTTCATTTCAGATTTTTTTTATGATTGCATCCCTTACTACATGAATTTTGAAAATACGCTTCTCAATTCCTTATTCTTTGGTCATTACATCACTCTTCAACTCGTTAGTCATCCTCCAAGGTCTCAGATTAACATTAAAGGTTGATGTTTAGGAGTAACATTGAGAACTATATGTTTGAGAAAAATGTTAGATTTTATTTTTGGTAAAATGAAGTAATAAACAAGAAAAATGAAGTTTTTTTTTACTTGAAATTGATGGCTCCATTAATTGCACAGATGTCATTTGCGAAATTCATGACTATATTGATGATTTGACTGATTATTTATTGTTTCTTGGAAAGTGGTCAATGAGATTAGACATAATTGTTTGTTCTCTATTTTTCAAAATTATTTATTACAGTTAATAAATAAAATAAGTGTCCTTATTTTCTATTCGATTTCCTAGTTGGTCGATTCACCACCACCCTGGTCGGATCATCTTCTCCGGTGACCCAAACACCAGCCTCTTCGGCTATCCCAACACTAAAGAAAAGACAAGCCCAAGTTGTAACCTAGTGATTATATGTGTTGTTATCTTTCATAATATCCTTAAAAACCACATCATAACAAAAAGATCCACCTATGCACTCAAATTGACAACCAAGAACTACCATTATACTTCTTAGTTTTTTTTCTTGAGTTGATTGTGTATGTGCTTTATTGGTTCACCATGTGCTTATGCCTCCCCTTTGATGCACAACCACACAAATATAAAATTAAGGCAATCAAGGACAACTAAAATTACTTGAATAAAAAAATAATAACCCTAATAATCAAGAGGTCAACCCTGGAAGTATAAACACGATGTTCTTCGGTGCATTTTGTCCAACACTTTCAAAAAACTTGTTAAATCTTTAATGAAACTACATTAACAAATCTTTAATGAAACTACATTAACCGATGTCTCAAGCTCAGACTTCATATTCACCATGTTAGTTTATATGAACGGTAATCTATTTGCAAGGACAATACAAAAGATAACATGGTTGCAATGTGAACCTGTTACAAAAAAGGAGAGGGGAAGTGATGGTCTAATGGTTCTCAGTAGAAATGAAAGGAGGGCAAGAGGGAGAGGGGGAACGACAACAATCTGTTGGATGTGACACTTTTTAGCATGACCATGAAATCGGTTCACAACGTTTGGTGACAACGTTGGTTAGTGGATGGCAATGATGGAGCAACATTGGGGGGGTTTCAAAAAAGAGTTAAGGGTGGACTTCAGGTTCAAGGTAGACTTCACGAGAGATAGAGTGAGATGAAGATCAATGTTTGTTAAACTCTAAAGCACTAATATCTGGTGGGTTGAGATGGGCGAAAAGTGGATTGAGATGGGCGAAAAAGGGTAGCAGTGAACTTTAAGGTGAGCATTTGGGGACGTTAGATGATGGGTATTGACAGAATGAGAGACATTAGAGAGACATAAAGAAAAAAGACGTATTATAGACGATCCATATTTTGTTTTTCTAAATATGTAAAACAAAAAAGAAAAACAATAAATAAATTGAAAACAAATACATAATGACATAATAGTTATTTTGTGTCTAGCAGGAACTAAAACCCTAACAAAACCAAACGATAAAGACACCCGAGTAAAAAAAGATAGAGAAAACATATATTACCTCTCAAACCACATGGGTAATTTTAGTAAAATTGAAATATGTTATATTATAGAATCGTTTAATATTCATAATGAGGATTTAACCTCATATAAATATGAATACGAAATGGATTCTTGGGCTAACCTAAACCGTAATGGTAATGAGCTCTTGAGCTAACCTAAACCGTAACAATTAACATCCTCGTACAGTTTGATCGAAATGAGACAATTAAACTGGAAAAATAATCAAAAGAAGAAAACATAAAAAACAGAGATGAAGACAGCGACAACGGAAGTGACAGAGCTCTCACGATGATGGCTAACAGTGACTGCTCATTGAAGAAGAGAGAGTCGGCGACGGTGACAACGATCATGGAGCCGGCGACAGAGGAGCAGTGACAGACTGAGAAAAAAATTTCAGGGGTAGCACGCCATAATATTTAAACTACGACTAGAATTTCTAAATTTTATCCATAGAACTTGAGATATCAAAATAGTGAGTTCATTGGTTCATTTTGACAATAGAAACATCAATTCTAAACTAATTCATTTATATAATTCATGGATCAAAGCTCAAATGCGAATTTCAAATAAAAGCTAGGGTTTAGAACCCCAAATCTTCTCCTTGAGTTTCTTCATACCAACATTATTTTTCTTGAGAAAAATTATACAAATGGTGTTAACACAATCTAATATGATAATAAGCACATGTTTTTCTTACACAGGGACACCCAAGTGTTTTGAAGGTGCATTTTTCTCCATTGAGTGAGTATGTGTGTTTGCGAGTGACGATTTCAAGTTTCAAATCAGAAGAGAAGAGAGCTTCAAATAAAGATTGAAGGTTTTGAGCTTCACAACTCTATTGAAGAGATTTGGAGTTAAACTAGTATTCAAATTTCAATAAAATAAGTCAAAAGCCCCGAATGATTACTTGTTTCATTCTTGCAAGATGAGGAATTGAAAATGAGACTAAGAGGTAGTTGACAAAGGGCAGCAGGAGGCAGGGGTGGGAAGGTTCTCCTTCTGTTCGTCGATGATGCTAGTCGATTTCCCAATTGAATAAATGAGACATTGAAATTGAGCTATACAATTTCAGCTACTTTAATATTGGAATGAGCTAATTTTCACATGATATATTGGAAATGGGCTATGAATCTTTGAGTTTGGAATTTAATTTTGGAATTAAGAATTTTTAGGGGTATCCCATTTTAGTAGTAGCACAAATATATAAGAAAAAGATTCCCAAATTATACTTCTGGAAAATATTTCAGGGTAGCACAGGCTACCCATGCACCTACATAGGTCTGCCACTGTGCCACTGCAAAGGAGTCCATAGAGAGCGCTCGATCCACAGTAGACAAGCCAATTTTGGCAAGATCGATGACTGTCGTATTGATAGAGAGATGAATGCAGATCAGAGGTCACCCGACGGAGAATGTCCGGAGAAGAAGAGAACATTCGAGGAGAGGGGCCATAGCATACGAGACAGTAGAAAAAGTCGATGACGGAGCTCTCTACTATTATTTATGAGAAGAAAAAATGGGGGAAAATATTGAGCATAATAAAGACACATTCGACGACTATTATGTAAGATTGTCAAAGATGGAAGTCGACGACGGAAGGTTGTAGTTAACAGTAATATTTTAATCTAAAATTATAATATTATGTTATGTTATAAAATCGTTTAACATGAATTAATCTCATATAAATATGGATATAAAATGAATATGTAAACTAACCAGAATATAAAATGAATATGTAAACTAACCTAAACCCTAGTAAATAGGTTAACCTAAACCAATAAACTAATCCTACAATAAAAGTCAGTTAAAATTTGACCAAACCTATAAATTTATCTAAACCGTATCCAACGAAAATAATATACTATTAAGACTATTCTTTTAACTTTTTTTTTTTCCATTAAAGATGCTCTCAACGGTCATGGCTGTCTACGAAGGAAGTTGCTTACGTTCAATTTCACTTTTGTCAGACATTGTTTTTATCGTAATCATATATTAAAATATTGCATAATAAAAGTGAGGTTGTTGGGAAGTGCTCACGATGCAGCATGTAATTTGGGAAGAAACGAGGGGGCAGAATTGTAATTTGGAACCGTGCAATTATTTATGGAAGAGATAAGGGGTAAAAGGGTACTTTGCCGAAGGGTGGATGCGGACAAACGAAGCGGTGAGGCGAGTTGACTGGGTCTAATCACGTGAGTGTATGAACACGTGCCAAGGGCTTACTTGGCACAGTGCACGTGTTAAATCGGTTAAAAAGCATCCTAACGCCGTTAGGAATATTTTCTTTTAGTTACGTAAAACGTTTAATAGACGAACATTAGGTTTTGCAATTTCAAATTTATTCCCCTAATATTTGATCTTGTGGTGTAATATCGATAAGAAATTTAAGTGATTATTACATGTCTAAATTATTTTTAATAGCACGAGAACAAATTTATTTATGATCATATATTTCCAAGCAGATGTCGATAAGGAATATTCCAATTTTCAACATGGTCCATGAAAACCCTATTTCGAAACAGTTTTTGGCTTCATCAAACGGAGCATGAACGCCGTCAAACGGAGTTCGTAGCCAGTTTTTGGTGATCATTTTTTCCGATCAGCCTGGATTTGCTGGTCTGGCCGGAGCATTAACGCCGTCAACTGGGTAAAGTTGGTGAGAAGATGAACTTTCCCCCTTTTTATCCATTTTCGGAAACAATAAAGAAAAAAGGTAGAAGTTTTGATTTTTTGCTTCTCCTCACCCTGAAACTTACTGGCGATTCTTATTTCAACAATTTGCTTCAAAAAAAGGAACAATTTGTGTGTTAATTGTTCGTCTCCGGTAAAGATGGAGTTTAGTGAAAACAAGTGACTAACTTTGCTTATCGGAGTCATCGGAGAAATAGGTTAAGGCTATGCAGAGTGGAGTGAAAATTGCCGGAGGCATCCGACGTGTAAGGTCTTTGCCGGCGGCAACACCGCCCCCCAAGTGCGGCATGGATGAGCGGCAAGGGAGGAGCGGCATGCCTTTGCCGTTTCTCTCTCTGTGGAATATTTGGGAAATGAACACTTTGACCGTGTTCAACGGTCGAATATTAAATTTTTTTTTTTTTTAACTGAATACCATCTACACTCTATATATATACATACACTTAATCATATTTTTTTACCCACATTTGAATCTCTTGAACTCAAAAAAGGTTTCAAAAATGTCTTCCAACAATCCCTCCAACAATCTGCAAAACAACCCAAACTTTTTTGGGTACGATCCGTCGTCTCCGCCACCGTATCGTCCACAATTCGAGGGTCCGATGTATTCGCCAAACCCGATGTTGAGCGGTTCACCATTTTATCCGCAATACGGAATAATACCACAACAACTTTTTCAACAAAGCTTCAATCCGTTTCCACAATCGTCATCGGCCAACTTCAATTTCCAACAAACCCGAAGCCCACCCGAGCAAGCACCAATCCAAACCGATCCCGAGCCCGAGGAGCCCCAAAACGAGAATGCGGTGGAAAATTCGGATTCGTCATCCGAAGCGGAGGAGCCCCAACCTACGCAAAGAAGAGGACGGGCCACAAGTACAAAGTGGACGGTTCAAGAAGAGACGGAGTTAGCCCGTGCATGGGTCGATGTGTCCGAGGATCCAAAAACGGGCAAAAATCAACAACGTGATCGGTTTTGGTTTCGAGTGACGAGACGTTTCCGCAAAGGCATGAAGAAAGGGAACTCTTACCGCACCAAAGATCAATGCAACACGAAGTGGAACAACATGAACAAATGTGTTATGGCTTTCAACGCCATTTACATTAATTTGGTGAATCAATGGAGGAGTGGAGAAAGCGAGTCGAGTCTTTTGGAGAAAGCCAACTACATGTACCGAGACGACAACGTCAAGCCGTTTAAATTTGCACACGCTTGGAATGTTGTTCGTCATAGCCAAAAATGGGAACAAGTCTTTAAGTTGGAATTTGGTGGTGGTTCGAGCTCCAAAAGAAGCAAAACATCGGAGTCGGGCTCATATCACGTTTCTTCGGATGGTCATATCGGCGTCAACCTTAACGATGACGTTGACGAAGTTGAAGAAGTGGAACCATCACCGCCTCCACGTCCGATGGGTCGGGACCGGGCAAAAAGAAAAGGGAATGCGACCTCATCCACTTCTTCTGCGGGTTCTCGGATGGAACAATATGAAGAAATGCGCGACGAGTTTAGAGGTTTGCGTACGTCGTTGGATAATCAATGGCAAGAAAACACCCGGCTAGCGGAAATGCAAATGTTTTTGCAAGACGTTAGTCACCTAAAAGGGGCGCATTACGACGCCGCGATGGCGCTCAAAGACCAAATCCGCAAGAAATATAATTTGTAGTTTTTTTTAGTAGCGACGGTTTTATTTCATTTTAAATTTCGAACTTTTAATTTCGTAGGACTTTATGTTATTTGTCTTTTTTATTTTAATGAAATGGTATTTGGTGTGTTTTATTTTAAATTAAAATATGTTATGTTTTATTTTTTTATTTAAAATATGAATTTTTTAAATTAAAAAAAAAATATGTTGCCAACGTTCCACCCCTTGAGTGCCACAAGAAAACCGGTGTTGCCAACAAAATCTACGTGGCGCCTACGTGGCGTGCTTGCCTCCCAAATGTTGGAGACACCACTCCTTATAGCCTAATGGATGGAGATCTAATTCAGTCGGTGTTGGCAAGAAAAATTAATTGGAAAGCAGTGTTGGGAGAGCGAGAGAAAGAGAGGGAAACTGCACTGAGTTTTTTTGTTCATGACTTCAAGCTATAAATGGCACGCACGAAGAAGCCTACTCAGAGTAGGAATCCCGCACATTATAAAAAAAGGAAAATGGAAAGCTAACTACTACTTAAGCCAATAAAACAATGTTTGTTAAAAATTAGTTGATAAATTAAAATAACATAAAAGAGTCGTGAAAATTATTTTTTAATTAATTTATATTATATTTGGAAAAATTTTAAAAATGTTGCATAAACTCATTAAAATGCTAGTCAGAATACCCTTTTAAAATGATAACTTATAAATTATAAGTTAGTTATAGCTCGCCAAACATAATTTTAAGTATTTTGATAGAGTCTTGAATACGTAATGGTTTACATGGCATGTGTTCTTAGGAGATAAACCTACTTCGAAAATCGGATAACTTGTTTGATTTAAACATGAGATGAATGGTCCGTGTGGTTTGGGGTAACTTGCATGTTTGGTCCGTAACTCTTTTTTTTAACTTGGACGGTCCCTGTCATTTTGTTTTATTACGCGCTTGGTCCCTGACGGACTTAAAATGACTATATTACCCTTATTAATTTCTTTTTTTAATTTTTAATTTAAATTATTTCTTTCTTAATTACAAAAAAAGAAAAAAAAAATCTAACACACCCTCATTTAAAGCTCCAGCCGTCAAATCCATTCAAATTACGCAACTTTATCCTTCCCATTGTGATCGAATCTATTGCAAATTAAGTGGAGAGTTGTTTAATTTCAGCAGTTTGTTATAGTATTTGAGGAATTAGGAAAAGCTTTGGGATGGTCTATTTATACCCATTTTATTTTCTACCATTTACCCCCTATTAATTACTACATCTTTTTCCTAAAATATATATAATGATTAACTAATAATGGATAAATTAAAGAGGCCTAATAAATGCTCTAATGTAAGTTGAAAAAAAAAATACTAACCGGCTAGAATTTTTTCTTTTTGTTATTGACAAAGACTTTTTTGTTATTGACCAAACAATGTCATCAAAAAATGCTAAAATTTAAAAAGTAAATAAATCATTTTTATGAATTAAAATTTTATTAACATACGTACGAATAATATTTGATGAAACATAGTGAACATGTTTTTTTTAAAGAAAATTTCTTATATGGATATAAGATGTTATAATAATAAAAAACAATTACATAGTGATACATGTAAAATGTAGAATAATTAGCAGTAGAATATTTACCTTCTTCTTTTGGTGCCGGCAGAAAAATCGTTCTTTTCTAGATTAGTATTTCATCTGGGTTTTGTGAGGTTATGTTTGTTAATTAGTTTCTATTAATATAGAAATTACTGTATTAAACTTTAATAATCTCAACTGTAATTTGTTTATTCAAAAAGTTGACTGAATTTAATGGGGAGAAGTTGTTTAAAGTTTCAAGGATTCAACCGTGTAATTATAATCCACCAAACTAATCATCATTACAGGATAATGAAAGAAAATCTGGGTATGAAAAGTAGGACCCAAAAGCTTTTCGGATGTTGCAGACTCAGCACCATCACAGAGACGGTGGAATCGCAAAAGAGACGGTGGAATCGAGACCACCACTACCAACCCGCTCAAACCTCACAAAGACCACTCCTGTTTCAATCTCTGCCGACGACCACCCCTCCCCTTCCTCCTTCACTTTCCCCTTCCTTCTTCCCCTAGAACCCTAGCCGCCAGCCTCACTCGGGGCCTTTAATTTCTTCTCCTCGGCCCTAACTCTCACGAGAGTCAATCTTAGATTCTCTCAAAATCCATTTACAAATCAATCTGAGTTTTCTATAATTTATATCATAGAATCGGGATCCTTGATGTACGGCTTCTTAACCTAGTCAGACAATAATCGACATATCTGAAGACGAAACTAGATCTTGAGATGAAACTTCAAGCATACACCTTTATCTGATATTCCTTTCTCTTGATTTCTGGGTTTTGTGTTTGTGTTCACCTGTGTCGATTTCTAGAGACCTTTGTCTGGTTTCTTTTTTTTGATTTCTCGGTTTTCCATTTTGTCGATTTCTGGGTTTTCCATTTGTGTTCGTGAGAGTCAATTCTAGAGTCTGTGTGAGTTTGTGTGTGTTGAATTTGAACCTAGATCTTCATCTGTTTCATTATTGTGTGTGTGTGTGTGTTGAATCAGGAAGAGAGAGAGATGGAGACAGATTGTGGTCTTCCTGGTTCATCATTGTGTGTGTGTGTTGAATCAGCTGGGTGATGTTGGTGTCGGAGATGGATTCGATTCAGGATCCAGTGGTGAAAAAGAGAGGGGGAACTGGGGAAGAAGACGGGCAGATGGAAGAGAGGTGGTCGTCTGCCTGGGAACTCCGGCGAGGGTTGGGATGTCGGCTAAGGTTGGAGAGAGAGAGAGAGATGTGAGAGAGAGAGAGAGAGAGAGAGAGTCTGGGGCAGCTTTAAGTGTAGTTTTATTTTATTTTATTTAAATTTAAAATAGTAACAATTAACAAAAAAATTAAAAAAGAAGTTATTAAGGGTAAAATAGTTATTTTAAATCAGTCAGGGACCAAACGCGTAACAAAACAAAATGATAGGGACCGTCCGAGTTAAAAAAACGAGTTAGGGACCAAACACGCAAGTTACCCCATACCACAGGGACCATCCGTGTAATTTACTCTTTTATTTATGTTTTTGATCGATTCACTTAAAATAAATATATTTTGATTTTTATGTCCATTATTTTAATTGAAGAAAGAAAATCACAATAAATGTATAAAAGTCCAAACACCTTTAATTTTAAGTAAACGATCAAAACAAAATTGAAAATATAACATACCTTTACACATTTAAACTCGAAATATACATGTGTCATATTCAACTTATAACTGAAAACAAGGCATGACACGGAATAAAATTGTAAAAAACGGTTATTCTTAAAAGCTATGTAAAAATGATAATGTTATTTGTTTTTTTAAGAAATAGGGCTATGAACCCACTTATTTTGACATGAGAATATAAAAGTTACACAAATGGTTTTTATTCATTTCAGACTAAATTACGGTATTAGTTTTTGTGATTTGCATTATTTTTTATATTGATTCTAGTTTTCAAAATCCTGTATATTTGTCTTTGTGGTATGTTTTTACTAACAGTTTTGGTTTATCCTTACGTTAGGCATAACTTTTGTTAACTGAGGCATAAAACGACAAATATACCATTTATTTTATTTTTTACTTAATTTGTTATTAAAAAATAAACACAAGTAATTAATAAGCTCAATAAACATTAACCTTTTACCTAAAGCTTAAATTAAATAATCTATGAAATGAAACTGTTTGTTAACGTTTATAAAACAAACATAATTCATAGTAAGAAACTAACTAAAACCATGAAACCATTAAACAATTAAGTTTAAAAAATTACAATTCCTGACACCAATTAACAAAAGTTTCCACCGTTATTCTTTAATTATAAAAGTTTCTACTGTTATACTTCAATCCAATAATTATTTCCTTTCATCACCATTACTTGAATTACATCATGATTGCCAACCAAATCCACCATGGAATGCAATAGTAGTCTTATGTAGTGCCTGTATTGCTATCAAAGCTTCATTCCGTCAATTATAAGTGCATCCAACTTTTAGACGTTTTATAAAAAATAAAACAAGAAAATGCTGCTATAAAACTAAAGATTGCACGTAAACGTCACCTAAAAGCATGGTAGACTTTTTATATAATCTTCAATCTCAGCAAGAATCTTATAGTTTAGAATATTTAACCAGCTTATGTAATAAATATTAGAAATAAAAACTTTTGGTTGTTGTCATATTCACTGCATTTCTATGATGCCTTCATCCAAACTTTGTTCTCTACTGTAAGTCTTTGAACCTCTGTCAGCAACCAAAAACCAAGATGTATAGTCCATTGATTAATTTTATATAATTGAAACTATAAGCAAGAAAGGCTAGAATATTGACAATATCGACTAATAGATACCTGCAACAGAGTGACATCCTCCTCAAATTTATCATGTTTGGAAGTCGAGAGTTTATAGAAAATCACTCAAATCAGAAAAGTAGCATACCCGAAAAAATCAAATAAATACCTGGAGTCTTCAAAACACCTGGAGTCTTCAAAACGAGTTCTCAGAAATTCAGATGATTGAGTGGAGTACGGAGTTCGATTGAGTTCCAAATCGTGAAACCGAAATCAGAAATTGAGATGATCGAGTCTTCAAAACGAGTTCTCATTTCCGGTTGAATGATTGTCTGATACTCTGATTGATCGAGCAGCAAAACAAAAAACGAGTTCTCAGTTCCGGCTGAATGATTGTCTAATTGATCGAGGAGCAAAACAAAAGTACAAAACGATTAAACAAAACAATTAAACGATTGTCGATTGAATCTGATTTTTAGCGAATGATAAATGGGTTATAGCATTATCGATTACTAACGGATAGGACTCCTCAATTCAATCTCTATACTTTCGGTTTAATTGTTTCCCACTTCCAAGGAGATGATTCCTTTCCAGTCGCTATTATTCCCGGCTGCAATTTCGCTTCACGCTTCAATCGTGAAATTAGGATTAACGTCTAAGATTGGGACCGGCTAGGGACTATTGGACTTATGTTTTTGGGCCATCGATATATATAGGTTATAAATGGACTAAAACATGTGATGCCCCCACTTTGTGTTGTCCTGGACCCAAGCTCAGCTCGCTCATATATTGGGCCGGCCCTGTATGGGTTCAAGCATTGAAGATGAAGCCAAAAACAATAAACCAAAGCTTATAGACGAAGAAGAGAAGATGAAGATCTTGTTCAAGAACCAGTGTTCTGGGTTTGGCAAACCTATAGATGTACTTATCAATATTCTTATTAGGTTGCTGAGATTGTCACTGATGTAATTCCGGATCGTAAGCCGGTCTTGCCAAGCCTTGTCTTACGTTCTCGAAGAGAGAGAGAGAGAGAGAGAGAGAGAGAGAGAGAGAGAGAGAGAGAGAGAGAGAGAGAGAGAGGATCGGTAGAGAGAGAGGTCCGATGGAGAGAGAGTGTTTTTAAAATGAAATGAACTAAAAAAATAAAAGTAGGTGTAAAATAGTCATTTTACCCTCGTTTCATAGAAAAATTTAACTACTAATGGAAGGAAGTGTTAGACGTAATATTATTTCATATTTACGTTTTGTATTTTCTGTTATGGGCTTCATCAATTGTACAATAGCCCAAGCCTTGTATTTGTGTATATTTATGTGATGTATACGTAAACTTCAAGAGGAATGGAAATTATCATTTCCAATATGGTATCAGAGCTAATATCCTAAAATCTCTCCTTCTCTCCCTCACGGTTTCTCCTCCCCATCCGCTTCTCCCTTGACAGCCGACCCTTATCGGATCTTCTTCTTCTTCAGCCGGCAATGGCCTCTTCCACCACCACGAATTCTCCCAAGGCTTTTGGTGTGACCAACATCAAATCCTATGTCCCGCTTGTACTTGATCTCGATCATCTCAACTACGATGCTTGGAAGGAACTTTTCACTACCCATTGTGTCGGGTTTGATGTCATTGATCATATAGATGACACACACCCAAAACCCACGAATCTCGAGTGGAAGAAGATAGACTCAATCGTCAAACTGTGGATCTACGGGTCCATTTCTTCCTCACTTCTCCTTATGGTGCTCAAGAAAGATGCCTCCGCTTTACAAGTTTGGAACAGCCTCGAATCACTCTTTCGTGACAACAAGGATGCCAAGAGCATGCAACTCGACAGTGAACTCCGCAACATCACTATGGGTGACCTCTCGGTCACTGCATATTGCACCAAAATCAAGTCCTTGGTCGATCTTCTTGCCAACATTGATCCCGACTCTGCTGTCCCCGACAAGCATCTTGTCAATTACACCATAAACGGGTTATCGGCAAAGTTTGATTCCGTGGCAAACATAATCCGGTACCGTACCCCTCTTCCCACCTTCACCGAAACACGTTCCATGCTTCTCATGGAAGAACAACGCATGGAACATGTTCGACCCGGCAACGTGGGTGACAACTCCTCTTCTTCTACAATTCTTCATGTCGGTAATAATGGAGTTTCTACCGGCCAAAACAATCAAAACCGGAACAAGGGTCGACGCCAAGATTGCCGACAGCCTCAGCAGCGCGGGCAACGTTCACCGCAGCAATCTGCCGCCGACGGACCACCACAACCCACCGGGTACGCACAACAATTTTCTTCCCCTGCCGGCTCATTTTCTCCTACCGGGTACGTGCCTACGGCCATGCCGTTTGGCTGGGTGTGCGTACCATCTTCTCCAGCGACTTGGGCTCCTTTAGCTGCATCTTGGACTTCTCGCTCCCAAAGCCCAGCAGCGCCTTGGGCTCCTGGCCTACTGGGCCCAGCTCCTTCCTACCGCCAGCCTACCACATCGCCTACGCAACAGCCTCTTTACTAGCTTGGCGCAAATTCTCCTGTGCCACGACAAGCCCATATTGTTGGCTCAACAGCTCCTCAACATCCCACTGTTCACGCCCAAACAGTTCCATGGGTTCACCCGGGTCAAACGGAGGCTACAAATCTTCTTGAATTTTTTTCTACAATGACACTTAATGACCCGACCGCCAACGACTGGTACATGGACACTGGGGCGACGGATCATGTCCACGGTAATTTTGGTATTTTACATAAAATTATTCCTAATAAATGGCCAATTTCTATTTTAGTCGGTAACGGATCTCGCATACCTGTAGTTATGACCGGACATGCCCCTTTTCCGATCGTTAATCCATACCGTCCTGTCCACTTTAATAATGTCCTCATCACTCCTACTATTATTAAAAACCTTATCTCTGTTAGAAAATTCACAAAAACCAATAAATGTTCTATTGAATTTGACGAATTTGGCTTTACTGTGAAGGATTTCAATTCAAAACGGACCCTAATTCGATGCGACAGTGACGGACCTCTCTACCCAGTCTTACCATCAAATCCACAAGTTCATGTCTCTTTGAGCCCCTCCACTTGGCATCAAAGATTGGGTCATCCTGGCGATCATATTTTTAAGTTTTTAGTATCTAATAAATTTATCTCTTGTAATAGTACTAAAAATGTCAAACTTTGTGCTTCTTGTCAATTTGGGAAACATACAAAACTCCCTTTTGGTGTTTCTGATTCTGATGTGTGTCATGCTTTTGAAATTATTCATTCAGACATTTGGACCTCTCCTATTTTGAGTGTTAGTGGTTTTCGGTACTATGCTATTTTTTTGGATCACTACACACACTACCTTTGGGTCTTTCCTTTGCGACAAAAATCTGATCTGTTTGCCAAATTCGTTGATCTGTTTCATTTTATCAAAACGCAATTTCACACTACCATAAAATCCTTACAATGTGACAACGGGGGCGAATATAATAAGGCCCGTTTCCATAACTTCTTTACCACCCATGGCATCCAATTCCGGTTCTCCTGTCCCCACACCTCCCAACAAAATGGGAAATCTAAACGCATGCTTCGTACCATCAACAACTACATGCGCACCCTTCTGTTTCACTCTCACACTCCCCCTACATACTGGGTGGAGGCTCTCTACATGGCTTTAGAAATTATTCATTTAGACATTTGGGAAACATACAAAACTCCCTTTTGGTGTTTCTGATTCTGATGTGTGTCATGCTTTTGAAATTATTCATTCAGACATTTGGACCTCTCCTATTTTGAGTGTTAGTGGTTTTCGGTACTATGCTATTTTTTTAGATCACTAGACACTACCTTTGGGTCTTTCTTTTGCGACAAAAATCTGATATGTTTGCCAAATTCGTTGATCTGTTTCATTTTATCAAAATGCAATTTCACACTACCATAAAATCCTTACAATGTGACAACAGGGGCGAATATAATAATGCCCGTTTCCATAACTTATTTACACCCATGGCATCCAATTCCGGTTCTCCTATCCCCACACCTCCCAACAAAATGGGAAATCTGAACGCATGCTTCGTACCATCAACAACTGCATGCGCACCCTTCTGTTTCACTCTCACACTCCCCCTTACATACTGGGTGGAGGCTCTCCACATGTCTGTGCATCTTCTAAACCTCCTACCATCTACTGCCATACAAAATGACTCCCCATACTATCGCCTTTTCCATAAGCATCCGACTTTCGATCATCTCCGCACTTTTGGCTGTCTATGTTTTCCCCACACCACCACCTCACACAAACTAGAACCACGCACCATCACCTGCGTGTTTCTAGGATACCCATCTCATCATAGGGGATACCGCTGCCTAGATCTCTCCTCTAGATGCATCATCATCTCTCGTCATGTTACATTTGATGAATCTGTTTTTCCATTCGGGTCCGTCACACCCACCGAGTCACCATCATATAGTTTTTTGGATGACAACCTTGAACCCTCACCCATGTTCCGCTCTATCCTCGAGTCCCAGCCAAACTCGACCCCCACCCCACCTCCCGTATCTTCTTCTCCCCAACCTGACCCTACCCCCGCTGAGCCTACCCATCCTATGACCATACGTTCCCGTAGTGGTATCATCAAGCCGGTAGACCGCTTGAACCTTCACACATCCTCCATTTCCCCCATCCCCCGGTCCTACCTACAGGCTATGCAGGATCCTCACTGGCGCAAGGCCATGCTTGAGGAATATCAGGCGCTTATGTCCAATGGCACCTGGACCCCTGGTCCCACGACCGGCGGGGGTCAATGTAGTGAGATCCATGTGGCTCTTTCGCCACAAGAATCATGCCAATGGTTCTCTCAGCAGGTATAAGGCCTGCCTTGTGGCCAATGGTCGCAGTCAGCAACAAGGTATCGATTGTGACGAGACCTTCAGTCTTGTAACACCCCTTTCTCAAACCATAATTTAATATAGTTTACTTTACAAAACGTGACTAATAAAAAGTCACCAAATTTTTTTTTATACAACTTTATACTGAAAGGGTATTACAGACTCAATACAGAAACCATAATTTAAACTTATCTGTAAATTACATTGTCCCAGCTTCAAGGCACAATAAGTAACCTAGCTCCTGTTCCACGCACCTAAGTACATAGCATTTAAAACAAGTAGTAGGTGAGACATAAAGCCTCGTGAGTAATATGGGTTTTAGACCCAAAATATTTCTGCTCAATACTTGAATTAATAACAAGTAAAACTGATAAACTGCTGAAAACTTATTTTCAAAATAAGTCTCAAATCTCTTTGCTTTTCTGTAAGTAGAACTTAAAAACATTTTCTTTCTCAAAAACGGCTTCTTACTTTAAAACTGTTTTAATTCTTTGAAACTGCTTTCTTTCTTTAAAACTGCTTTCTTTCTTTAAAACTGCTTTCTTTCTTTAAAACTGCTTTCTTTCTCATGTACTTGTGACCAATTAAAATTCATGAATTATTTTAATTTAATTCATTCAACTAGCTCCCCTCGCGGGACAGAACAGATCCGTCCCCTTGGTTATGCTCATTCTGTCTCCCCTTTGTGACTTGGAACGGATTCAAGCACAAGGGTATACTAAGCTAGACCACTACTTCGCGACGGGAGGTACCATCCCAGTAGTGTCTTCTGATCCCCCGATTATGTGGGTGATCCTAGTCCGGACAACTAACTCTTTCTTCTTTCTTCCTTTAATTATTACCTCATTACATCTTAAATTGGTCAAAATGGGACACAATTTATAAATAACTCAACTCATAAACTTTTAGACTCATAATAAAAAAAATATCTTTAAAACTAATTTCAACATCTTTAGCTCATGTATGGAGCTTCTTTCAAAACTTTATAAATTATAGTTCTTTAAATACTGAACTTCTTTAAAATCTCTTTTAAACACTTAGCTCTTAGAGCTACTTTCAAAACTATTTCCAAACCTTAAAATTTGCAAATATTTGGAAATCTCATTTTCTGAAAATATCATTTTGCTATGTACTCGAAAACATCCTCATAAAACTCACCTTGGTATAGCTATAAGTCGCTAGGCTTCTCGTATTCCTTTTCCTTTCCCGTGCTCAATGGTATTTGAAGCACCACCTATACAAGTATCATATATATAAATACTCAATAAATACATACTACACTGACTCTACAGTTCTAAGGTCTCATACGTCTCAACTCTAGGTTATAACAAGTGTATAACCACTAATAAACTCGTTTTATAGTTTCTCCGAAATACGCGTATTTTGCTACAGTACCCCCCCCCCCCCGAGGGGTCGTATTTCAGTTCTGACACTTTTCCATGAAATCTTAGGTCATATTAGACTTGTGTTTCTAATTTGGAGTTCATTGGACAAGTGTTGCTCAAATTCCAAAAATCAAGTTTTGACATAAACTTGAAGTTTAGCCACTGCCGCTACAGTGACTTTTCCGCAAGGTCGGATTACGGATTTGACCATTCCCGATATGTTTTTATACCATTTTAAGGCTATGGTAAAAATTTCAGACCAAACGGACATGTCTAGCTATGGTTTCTGACTTTTGAAATTTCTAACATTTTTGGTCCCTGTCTGGAGGCGCACTGCGCCTGGGCGCACCCCGCCCTGATCATGGGCGCACTGCGCCTAGCACCTGGGCAGGCTCCTGATCAGTTGCGATTTGTGCACTGTAGCATGCAGTTTTGACATTTTAAGTCCTTAATCTAGTTCTTAATCATATGGGGTTTGTTCTAGGACCAAAACCCTTGACTAATAACAAGTTTTAAGCCATTAAAAACACCTTAATCATACCAATTCATGATTTAGGGTTCTTGAGCAACATTTCAATTTCTCAACAATAGCAACCTACTTTGCTATTTTTAGCATATGTTCTTACTACATGAACGTGTTTAAGCCCAGAAATCATATATACTTCATGGATTATGACTGAAATTACAGATTTCAGTCCACTCCATGGAAACCCATCAAGAACACACCCAAAACCTAGGTTAAAACAAAGGAAATCTTACCTTGTTTACTTTAGAATCACCAATTCCACTGTTGTTTCCTTTGATTTCTTGGCAAAAATCCTTGAACTTCTTCTCTTCCCGTGCTCTCCCTCTCGTTCTATCTAGAGTCTTCTGGAGATGATCTCAAATGATGGAGGATAATAACCATTATATAATATATATATTTAATATTTATAAACATTTTCATTTTAGTCCCCAAGCTTTCAAACTTTTCTTCAAGAATGGTCCTAAGACCCATAACTTTGCAACTAAAATTTCCATTAACTTCTAACTTGACATTTTCTTGACAATTTTGGTCATTTCCATGACAAATGACCATTTTGCCCTTTTTGGTCGAATTTCACTATTCACACGGTAAAAACTCCAAATTTCACATAATCTCGTATTTCTTGTATTATTATTTTACAAATACATATTATTTTACATAATAGTCTTATAACGTATCAAAAGACAGTTTTACCCTTTTACAACTTTTTCGCGGGTTCTTACAGTCACCCCTCCCTAAGTGGATTCCGTCCTCGGAATCTTTTCGTAATCTGTGAAATTCGGATATCTTCTTTTCATTTCTTCTAGCGTCTCCCAAGTTAGGTTTGACCCGAACGGGTGCTTCCACTTGACTAGTACAAGGTTAATCTCCTTGTTCCTTAGCTTTTTAGTCTGCATTTCTAAGATCGCCTCAGGTTCTTCAATCAGTCTGCTAGGAGTCTCCACTCTCAAGTCTGTATACGGTATTACTAGCTCTTCTTTACCAAAGTATTTCTTCAGGTAGCATACATGAAAGGGATCATGGATCCCACTGAGTTTTAGTGGTAATTCTAGCTTGGTTGCTTGCAATCCAACTCTCTTCAGGATTCTAAATGGTCCAATGTACCTTGGACTTAGCTTTCCTCTCTTACCAAATCTGACTACACCCTTCCACGGTGACACTTTTATCATCACTAGATCCCCTTCTTGCAAGTTATATGATTTTTTCTTCAAGTTGGAGTAACTTTTATGTTGGTCTTGTGCTGCTTTTATGTTGACTTGAATTATTCCGATCTTCTCATTAGTCATTCTAAATATCTCTGGCCCTGTAAGGTTCGTCTCACCCGCCTCTAACCAGCATAAATGAGTTCTACACTTTCTACCATACAATGCCTCAAAGGGTGGCATTTTAATGCTAGAATGGTAGCTGTTGTTGTATGCAAACTCCACTAGTGGCAAGTGTTCATCCCAACTACCTCCAAAATCTATCACGCATGATCGTAGCATATCTTCTACTGTCTGAATTGTTCGTTCACTCTGACCATCCGTTTGTGGATGATACGCTGTACTTAGTTGGATTTTCGTCCCCATTTTCTCTTGTAAGGCTCTCCAAAAGTTAGAGGTAAATCTGGGGTCTCTGTCTGACACGATAGACAACGGTGCACCATATCTTCTTAACACTTCATCTATATATAACTGGGCTAACTGCTCCAATAGAGTAGTTTCTTTTATGGCTAGAAATAGTGCACTCTTGGTCAACCGGTCCACTATGACCCATATACTATCATAACCTCTTCTCGTTCTTGGTAACCCAACAACAAAATCCATAGTTACATCTTCCCACTTTCCGGCTGGAATGGGCAATGACTGAGCATCTCCATGCGGGACCTGATGTTTCGCCTTGACTTGTGCACAAATGACACACTTGGAGACGTACTTTTCTCAACTTTAAACTTAAACTTATATGACTCTTCTAAAATCAACTTTCTCAAATCTCCTGCTTTCGGCACCCAAATGCGGGTTCTGGAAATCTTTAACTCTTGTCTACTTATCTCAAACTGCATGTCTTCCTCGTTTCTCGTCTTTCAAGTCTATGTTTTTTCCAACTTTTTGTTGGATTACTTTAATCTGTTCTATAATACTGGACACTAGTTCTATACGTATCAATCTTGCATTGATTCTTTTCTCTGGAACTTTTCTACTCAATGCATCTGCTGCTACACTTGCTTGCCTGAATGGTATGCAATCCCGCAAACATAATCACTGATCAACTCTAACTATCTTTTCTGTCTTATGTTCAACTCTATTTGAGTGAACACATACTGCAAACTCTTGTGATCAGTGAATAGCTTGCGCTTTGTTCCATACAGGTAATGCCTCCAAATTTTCCAGGCCAATACTATCGCTATTAGCTCTATATCATAGGTAATATACTTTATTTCTAGGGCTTTCAACTATCTGGGAACATATGCTATACTCTTACTCCTCTGCATCTACACACAGCTAAGCCCTCTATGTGAGCTATTGCTGTCTACTTCAAAATCTTCTGTCCCATCTAGTAATATAAGGACGAACGCATTACTCGACTTCTCTTTTAATGTAATAAAAGTTTTTTTTCTTATTTTTCTTACTTAAGTAAATTTCATATTTTAAATTTACTTTCTCTCTCTTATTTTAGAAGCTCTATCACTTCATACTTTATTATAGAAAATTGACTTTCCAACAGTCAATCTACATTTCTAATTACTTCTTTCTTGTCATTAGACTTAAATCTCATATTATCTTTATATAATTCCTTTAGAAGCTTTACAACTTCTTATATTTATATATACTAGAAGAATTGACTCTTAAAATGTCAATTGTTATTCTTGCTTCTTTTGTCTTATCTTTCATCTTTAATTCTCAAGAAATTTTCTATCTCTCTTTTTTTTTATAAGCAAAACCTTTTGTATCCAAGGTGTTGCTATAATTACTACTAAACTTTTCTTTGTCTTTACTACTAGTTTTCATACATTCTCTTATCATCTTGTTGCTTGCATGTATTACTTGTATCACTCTTCATTTATATTATTTTTTTATCTTTCGACATATTAACGATCTAAATACCTCTTCCATTTTTTTAGGAGATTTCCATCTCTTTCACTCATTATACTTTCTACTATAATCTTGTCCTTTTCATTTCTCAACTTTCTTACAGTACTCTTATGAGTACACCTCTTATCTTCTTAGGTACCTCATGTACCATTCATTTTGTTACTTATGTTTTAGTATTTTCTTGTAGTTCTTATTTCTCACACTGATGCCTAGTTTAGCACTCTATCTCTTGCTTACTCTTTATTTGCTATGGCTAATGCCAAAAATAACTTTTACTTCTCTTTTATTCTGACTGTATGATAACAATACTTCAATAAAGACTTGCATTTCTGACTCAACAATTTCTTATTTTATTTCATTATATATATATTAAACATACACTACTTTCATAATCATATAGATTACCTCCATTTTCCATAACAATTAGTCTTTATATCTCATATATTTTTACTTATAACTTTCTAGGTTTGATACCCAGAATTTCTTTTATTATTCTTTTTACCACTTCTCTCTATGTGTCATAAGACTATATGCCCAACACATTGCATTGTTCTTTTATTTAAGTTTCATTTCTTTACTCTCTTTACTTTTATGTATCTTAAAGCGATACACACTATACACATTTTTTTTAGTTACTAGTCATATGCTGACCATTTCTCTATTCTTTGGCTACTTTTACTCGTCTCTTCCTCTTAGAAGTTGTCTCTTTATTTTAACTCTTATTTCATATTTGACTCTTTGTCTAAGGCTTACCTGAATATTCACTTTTTCTCTTTGTCTCATATTATTTATGACTCTCAGTAATTTTTTTCTCACATTCTTTCGGTTATACTTTTATCATTCTTAATTCTTCTTATTTCATATTTATATGGTCACTAAATCTGATTTCAAATGACCATTTCTTTAATAACTGTCTTTATATTCTTCTCATTGTCATCATTATCTGTATTATCTTTAACTGTTCATCTAACATTTGATTAGACATTAAATCTCTATTTCTCAATTCATTCTCTTGCATTATAAAAATGCAACATACTCATAGTCTTTAACAAATTTTATTACTTTCTCATTCAAATAACTTACTTTGTTATATTGCTCACTATAATACATTTCAAACTTAGTTATTTGCTTCAACTATTAGATATCTTTATTTGTCATATTACTTTCAAGTTTGGAAGTCACAACTTCCCATTTCTTATATTTTTATTTCTGTCTTTGATTTCTCTTCTAATACTTGGTTAAGTATTTCGCTTTCATTTTATACTATCTTATTTACTCACGACTTTTATATACATACTTTCATTTCTTGGTTGTCCATGAACAACACATCATACTACTTCTTAATATTTATACTTCAATTGAGTTTATCCAACTCACTTCTTTTTACTCTTTTTGCTTAAAAGTTTTCATTCTTCTCTCTGATATGAATTTAATTCACATATCTGTACTCACATTCTTTTCCAATCTTTCTTTCTTTGGTCACCATAGTGACATTTTCTTATTTTTATTCTTATAATCATAGTTCATTTCTGTTAGACAACTGAAATTTTCAGTTATACTCTTTATTTTATAGCTGTACTATATACTTCATTACTTCTATTAACATTTTCCATACATTTATACATTCTGGCCATGTCTCTTTTACTGATCCCTGTCTTACTTTACGTTATTTCTCATATTATACGGTGGTTATCATAACCACAAATTTGCATTTTTCTTCATAATTACCTTTTTATTCTTATCATCTTATTTTCAGTGCTCTTTGCTCATACCTCCTTATACTTTATACTGATTTATATAAGATATGGGGTTTTTCCCCACTACATACTTCGTATTTGTTACTTCATTTTTAACACTTTTCCTTTTTTTACTGTAGTATTTCTAGTCATACTGGATTTTCTTCCATAGGTATACTGAATCTATACCTCTCAAACCTCTTACACTTATCCCTTACAGCTTCACATGATTCCTGTGTGGTTCTACCAAACTCAAATATATATCATGTGATTATGATAGTACGGGCCCATATTATTATAACCACCTATACACATTTGCTTTCAGTTTACCACCAAGACTCATGTTCCACTGTAATGAATTTACTTCTATCTCTACTTATTTTCAACATCATACTCAAGTATGTACTTTACTTAACTCCTACATAGTTTAAGTCTAGGTTCAAGTACTGACACCTAGTTCGCTTAAACTATGGCTCTGATACCAAAACTGTAACACCCCTTTCTCAAACCATAATTTAATATAGTTTACTTTACAAAACGTGACTAATAAAAAGTCACCAAATTTTTTTATACAACTTTATACTGAAAGGGTATTACAGACTCAATACAGAAACCATAATTTAAACTTATCTGTAAATTACATTGTCCCAGCTTCAAGGCACAATAAGTAACCTAGCTCCTGTTCCACGCACCTAAGTACATAGCATTTAAAACAAGTAGTACGTGAGACATAAAGCCTCGTGAGTAATATGGGTTTTAGACCCAAAATATTTCTGCTCAATACTTGAATTAATAACAAGTAAAACTGATAAACTGCTGAAAACTTATTTTCAAAATAAGTCTCAAATCTCTTTGCTTTTCTGTAATTAGAACTTAAAAACATTTTCTTTCTCAAAAACGGCTTCTTACTTTAAAATTGTTTTAATTCTTTGAAACTGCTTTCTTTCTTTAAAACTGCTTTCTTTCTCATGTACTTGTGACCAATTAAAACTCACGAATTATTTTAATTTAATTCATTCAACTAGCTCCCCTCGCGGGACAGAACAGATCCGTCTGCTTGGTTATGCTCATTCTGTCTCCCCTTTGTGACTTGGAACGGATTCAAGCACAAGGGTATACTAAGCTAGACCACTACTTCGCGACGGGAGGTACCATCCCAGTAGTGTCTTCTGATCCCCCGATTATGTGGGTGATCCTAGTCCGGACAACTAACTCTTTCTTCTTTCTTCCTTTAATTATTACCTCATTACATCTTAAATTGGTCAAAATGGGACACAATTTATAAATAACTCAACTCATAAACTTTTAGACTCATAATAAAAAAATATCTTTAAAACTAATCTCAACATCTTTAGCTCATGTATGGAGCTTCTTTCAAAACTTTATAAATTATAGTTCTTTAAATACTGAACTTCTTTAAAATCTCTTTTAAACACTTAGCTCTTAGAGCTACTTTCAAAACTATTTCCGATCTAGTGCTGAGGCAGAATATCGTGCGGTTGTGAATGCCGTCGCCGAGACCAGTTGGCTTCGCAACCTCTTTCGGGAGCTACATTACTCAGTCCCCAAGGCCACCATTGTTTATTGCGACAACGTCAGTGCAGTTTATATGTCTGTCAATCCTGTTCAGCACCAGCGTACAAAGCACATTGAGAGTGACATACACTTTGTTCGCGATAAAGTGGCGGTGGGTACTGTTTGTGTTCTTCATGTCCCTTCGAGCTTGCAGTATGCAGATATATTCACGAAGGGGCTTCCGACATCTCTGTTTCTTGATTTTAGAGACAGTTTGAGCGTTTGCACACCTCCCGATCAAACTGCGGGGGGATGTTAGACGTAATATTATTTCATATTTACGTTTTGTATTTTCTGTTATGGGCTTCATAAATTGTACAATAGCCCAAGCCTTGTATTTGTGTATATTTATGTGATGTATACGTAAACTTCAAGAGGGATGGAAATTATCCTTTCCAATAGGAAGGACCAAATGGGTAAGCAAAGGGACGAAAACTTTAATTTACTCTTCATTTTATAATTTTAACCTTTTACTTTTTATGTTATAGTTATATCCTCCCCCTCCCCCCCTCTCTCTCTTTCTCTTTCTAGATCTGTCTCTCTCACTCTCGAAGGTACGCACAAAGTGAAGATAACGGAGGTTTTTCATTCCCAATTTCCACAAACCCTTTTTGACCCATCTCACTCGCCAAGGTGAAGATGACATAGGTTTTTCATTCCCAAGATGACGACTAGAAGGTCTATGATCAACTTGTTATAAAGGTGGGATTTCGTCACCAAGATTGAGCTAAAATCCGTATCGAGTGGGATTTCACCACCGATCTAAACTTTGAAACTGGTTGCTTTCTTCCTCATGGGTCTCAAGAGAATCGGTATCCGGTGCGATTTCGCCATCGACCAAGCCAAAAATAAAATGGGTAGTCACCCATTCCACATTGTATTGCGGTTCATAAACAAAATGGGTCTCCATTTCTTGTTGTTCGGCAGGTTGGGAGTGGGTCACCGGAGACGGGTCTCTATCAAAACTTAGGTTTTCCTTTTTTGTTTACCGATCCTTACTTTTATTCTTAATTGGGACCTGGTTGTCACTAATTGTTCATAAGCTTCAATCATGAGAGCATACAATTATCAATTACGAATGATGCCTACCAATTGTTTGATCTTTTGTCTGAATGATCTTTGCATGCTGTAACTTGCAGTTCTCAGTTTTGCTCATTAGATATAGATTGAGGACCTAAATAAGGACCTGCAATTTGACACCAACCGAAAGAGGATTGATATTGGTCTTAGAATTAGAGTCTTTTAAGAGAGAGAGAGAGAGAGAGAGAGAGAGAGAGGGAGAGAGAGACTGATGACAGGCACCTCCAGTCAGGCCTGGATTTTTTCGACAAATAGAGAGAGAACGACGTAAAGAGGTGGAGGGAGGTATGTTTTTCTTAAGGTTGTGTATCTCCGACAACTTAGAGTGAGAAGGGAAACGGGAATGCTAGAGACAGATGGGGTCCTTCTATTATTTTTAATTAATAAAAGTGTTATAATAAATATAAAATATTGAATAAACAAAAAGGGATAAAATCGTCTTTTCAAGTTGATAGGGACCAAAATCACAAAAAATATACAAATGTGGACCAATGGTGCACCACCAAACATTTTTGGACCAAAACCACATAAAAATTACAAATACAGGGACCGTTTTTGTAATTTTGTCAAAAATATATTATAATTTCATGAGTAAATTACAGTTTTCGTCCTTGTGGATGATACATTTTTTCAGTTTTGGTTCAAGTTTTTTTTCACAATTTTGATCCTTATGGTTGCCAAAAAATTGCATTATTAGACCCTGGTCCATGTAAAAAAACTAAAATACCATTTCTAAATTCTTTTTTTATTTTTCTTTTAAAATATTATTTAATTAGAGAATTAAAAAAAAACTAAAGTACCCTAGACCCCCTCCCGCTACCTTCCTATTTCCCGATTTGTTGTTTCTAGGCGTTGATTTGGTTGTTGGCACATGGACCAGCTAAAGGGAAAGCAGGAAATTGAGAGAACGATCGAGAGAAGGAAAGGATGAAGAACATACACACCGATCGCGTGTGTATACGTGAATCAAATAGAGAGACAGAACCCTACTGTCGTGTTTCCCGATTTGTTGTTTTTGGGCGTTGATTTGGTTCTTGGCACGTAAATCAGTAAAAGGGAAAACAAAAAATGGAGAGAACGATCGAGAGAGGGAAAGGATGAAGAACACACATAAACAGACACACACACACAGATCATGTGTGTGAGCATGAATCGAATATAGAGACATAAATAGCGGCCGACAGAGAGTCTAAAGCAGCTCAAGTCGGTTGTCGGATTTGTTGAGTGGTTGATCGGCGCTTCTGAGGTCGCCAGAGCCGCTGTGGCCGACGGCTAGGGAATGGGAGGCGGAGGCCTATGGTGGCTCTTGTAGGCCGCTCTTTCAACCATTAACAACAAAGGTAACTGCTTCGTCACAACAACAAAACCCTAGCTATAGAGTTATGGTTAGGCACCATCTTCGCCGTTGTCTTCTTAGATGTTATGGTTCAGATGATTGGTTATAAGAGTTTTGCCTCCTTGGGGTTGACGGTGTTGGAGGAGGGATGGGTTGGGAAGTCGCCGGTGCATAGGAGATGACCGAGGATGGAGGAGAAGCAGGTGGTGCGAGTTGTATCCTTTGAATTATTCATAGTTTTTTAATTATATAAATAAAAAACAGGTTAAAAGAAAAAGGAAAAAGTAATTAGAATTTATTAGAAAGGGTATTTTAGTCTTTTTTTTCATGGACAAGGAACCAATAATGCAAGCTTTTGGCAATCATAGGAACCAAAACTATGGAAAAAAAAACTTGGACCAAAATTGAAAAAAACGTGCCAACCACAATGACCAATACTATAATTTACTTTAATTTCATATGGAGTAAATTACACTTTTGGTTCCTGTGGTTTATCCAAAATCAAAGTTTTAGTTCAAGTATTGAAAAAACAAAAAAAACAAAAACAAAAACAAAAACAAAAATTGAATAATTAAAAAAGTGAAATTTCAAAAATACATTATTTGGTAAATACTTTTAAAACTATACCTGTAAGAACCCGCGAAAAAGGTGTAAAAGGGTAAAACGGACTTTTGACACGTTATAAGACTATTATGTAAAATAATATGTATTTGTGAAATTATAATATAAGAAATAAGAGATTATGTGAAATTTGGAGTTTTACCACGTGAATAGTGAAATTTGACCAAAAAGGGCAAAATGGTCATTTGACATGAAAATGACCAAATTGTCAAGAAAATGTCAAGTTAGAAGTTAATGGAAACTTGGTTGCAAAGTTATGGGTCTTAGGACCATTTTTGAAGAAAAGTTTGAAAGCTTGGGGACTAAAATGTAAATGTTTATAAATATTAAATATATATATTATATGATAGTTATCCTCCATTATTTGAGAACCCCGTAGAACATTTCAGAAGATACGAGAGAGAGAGCTAGAGAGAGAACGAGAGGAAGAACACGGGGAGATCAAGGAATTGCCAAGAATCAAGAACCAACCTTGGAATTAGTGATTCCAAGCCTTGAAAGGTAAGATTTCCTTTGTTCTAACCTAAGTTTTGGGTGTATTCTTGAATTGGTTCTTGGGTTGAATTGAAACTGAAATTTCAGTTATCAATCATGTGGTTTAAGTGGCTAATGCTTCCAATAAGTCATTAGTTAAGAACATAACTCAAGAACATGGAAGTAGATTGCTATTCTTGAGAATTTACAATTTTGATCAAGAACTTTAATTCCTGCATTTGATTGATTGAATCGATTTTAATGGATTAAAACCTTGTTTTAATGGAGGGTTTTAGTCAGGGAACAAACCCCATATGATTAAGACCTGGATTAAGGACTTAAAATGTCAAAACTGCATGCTACAGTGCCAAATCGCGACTGATCTGGAACCCTGCCCAGGCGCAGTGCGCCCAGGCTCCAGGCGCGGTGCGCCCAGGCGCAGTGCGCCCAGTTCCTGGCGCATGCGCCCTCCAGACAGGGGACTTCAAAAGTTAGAAACCATAGCTAGGCATGTCCGTTTGGTCTGAAATTTTTACCATAGCCTTAAAATGGTATGAAAACATATAGGAAATTTTCAAATTCGTAATCCGACCTTGTGGAAAAACCACTGTAGCGGCAGTGGCCAAATTGTCAAGTTTATGTTAAAACTTGATTTTTGGAATTTGAGCTAGACTTGTCCAATGAACTCCAAATTTGAAACACAAGTCTAATATGGCCTAAGATTTCATGGAAAAGTGTCGGAACTGAAATACGACCCCTCGGGGGTACTGTAGCAAAAAAAGACGCGTCTTTTGGAGAAAGTTATAAAACGAGTGTATTAATGGTTATACATTGGTTATAACCTGGAGTTGTGTCGTATGAGACTTTAGAACTATATAGTAAATTGTATTATGTATTTATGTACGTAATAATTGTATAGGTGGTGCTTCAAACGTTGTTGAGCACGAGAAAGGGAAAGGTGTGCGGGAAGCCTAGTGACTTATAGCTACACCAAGGTGAGTTTTATGAGGATTTTTCTAGTACATAGCAAAATGATATTTTCAGAAAAATAAGATTTCCAAATGTTTGCAAATACTAAAGTTTGGAAAATAGTTTTTAAAGTAAGCTCTATACAAGGGCTAAGTGTTTCAAGCAGATTTTTAAGCAGTATAGTTTGCAAAGTATTTTGAAAGAAGTTCCTTATGTGAACTAAGATGTCAAAATCAGTTTTGAAAGTATTTTCAGTAAAGAGTTATAAAGAGTATGAGTATGAGTTATTTATAAATTGTGTCTCATTTTGACCAATTTGAGATATAATGAGATAAGAATTAAAGAAAGAAAGAAGTAAGAGCCAGTTGTCCGGACTAGGATCACCCACATAATCGGGGGATCAGAAGACACTACTGGGATGGTACCTCCCGTCGCGAAGTAGTTGTCTAGCTTAGTATACCCTTGTGCTTGAATCCGTTCCAAGTCACAAAGGGGAGACAGAATGAGCATAACCTAGCGGGCGGATCTGTTCTGTCTCGCGAGGGGAGCTAGTAGAATGAATTAAACTAAATTAATTCATGAGTTTCAGTTGGTCACAAGTAAATGAGAAAGAAAGCAGTTATAAGAAAGAAAACAGTTTTTAAAGAAAGAAATCAGTTTTGAGAAAGAATACAGTTTTGATAAAAAGAAAGTAGTTTTTGAGAAAGAATACAGTTTTGATAAAAGAAAGTAGTTTTTGAGAAAGAAAGTAATTTTTGAGTTTTGAAGATAGAAAATAAAAGAGATTTGAGATTTTTTATGAAATAAGTTCTAGTAGTATATTTGTTATTAATTCAAGTTTTAAAGCAGAAAAGCTTTGGGTCTAAAACCCATATTACTCACGAGACTTTTTGTCTCACGTATTATTTTTAAATGCTATGTACTTAGGTGAGATGAACAGGAGCTGGAGTGGGACCAGTATGTAATACAGTAAGTTTAAATTATGGTTTTCTGTATTAAGTCTGTAATACCCTTTCAGAATAAAGTTTGTAAAAAATATTAGGTGACTTTTTATGGTCACGTTTTGTAAAATGTTTTGTATTATAAACTATATTAAATTATGGTTTGAGAAAGGGGTGTTACAATACCTATTTGGTAAATAGTTTTTAAAATAATATTATTTTGGTCAAAAAACTCGATTTAAACCGATCCCATAAAATTTAACCTAATGACAACCTAGACGGAAACCGGGTGAGAATTGATAATTGAAACCAGTTACGTATCAAAGCCAAGAAAATAAAATCAAAACCATTGAAAACCAATTCACATCTTTTGTAAAAACCAAACCAGTATAAAACCGTTCATCCCGGTTTTTAAATCGATTTTATGCACTTCTAGTCCTCTACTTTGTAGCGCAAATCGCTTTACCGGTTTTTCGGGACCGTCTTGGCCTACTTGAACTTAGAGGTGCACAAAAAAACCGGTTTTTTAAATAACCGAAAATAATAACCGAACCGGTTTTTTTAATAACCGGTTTTTTAATAACCGAACCGGTTTTTTAGCCGGTTTTTTATCTGAAACCGAACCAGTTTAAAAACCGAAAAAAACCGGTTTTTCTTCCGGTTAACCGAACCGAACCGGTTTAAAAATCGAAAAAAACCGGTTTGAAACTCAATCTCGTTTAAAAAAAATCGGTCAAAACCGGACCGGTTATAACCGAAACCGGTTTTTAAAAAAACCGGTTTTTAAAAAACCGGTTTTTAAATAACCGAAACCGGTTTTTAACCGGCTTTTGTGCACCTCTAGTATGGACAAATAGGCCGATTACAAGAAAATTTGGGTTTTGAGACCGAATTGGGCTCGACGCAACAAGCGTTTGTCCGTTTTTCTTTTAAATTATATTTTTTGGACCAACCGTTGGAACCGGTTT
Organism: Cichorium intybus; assembly: GCA_023525715.1. Taxonomy (NCBI): domain Eukaryota; kingdom Viridiplantae; phylum Streptophyta; class Magnoliopsida; order Asterales; family Asteraceae; genus Cichorium; species Cichorium intybus. Next base: position 136,893,801 of record CM042009.1, read on the forward strand.
TTAGCCATTTTGCCCGTTATAGTTGTGTAAAAAGGAATGGTTTCGTTTGGCGTGGTACCACACCGTAGAAGACTTTTAATCAATGAAGAATGTTTTTTCCATAAAATATACAAGACGAAAACAATTTTTAGAGAATAGTATTTCGAGTTTGTGAGGGTATTTGTATTGTTAGGGAATTTTTACCTTCGTACTTTTTATATTTTATAATAAGAGTTAACACTTATTATATTTTATAATAAGAGTTAAATATCTATTTTACGACCCTGCATTAATTAAAGGCGCGAACATACCTATTGAAAGAAAAAACATACCTTGAGGACCTATAAGGTGTTTTTTCAAAATTTGGACTCTTCTTGAAAGTTGGTCCAAACCATAGGGACCATTATTGTAATTTACTCTACAATTTAATATAAAGAAATTGTATTTTTTTTTAATTTCTGCACATCTTCCTATCCATGTTAAACGATGACAAATATCATATTTAATAAAATTCATAATATTTTAAAACACTTGTCTAGAAATATAAATAGGAATAAAAAGCAAAGAAAAACACAATTTTTTTTAATATATTACAATTTTTTTTGTTGGGATGCTATTGTACCGCCAACGCCCCTAATACTTCAACTAGAGGTTACACATATGGTTTGACTTACATTATCATAATATTTACATGCTCATTTCATTTCATGTCATATCATAATCTTATCGGTGTATATAGGGTTTAAATTACAGGTGTTGGGGGTGTTAGTTTACTTTAGGGCCATTAAATGAGAGATATAACTTAAAAGACGAAATTGCCCCTCATGCGAGAGGCACAGGGGTCGCTAATGACTAAATCTAATGGGATAGTCAAAAAATGCTAGGCGGACTTGATTTTAAAAACACATGGACCATTTGTGTGACGTTTTTTAAAAGTTGTCATCGGGATGGTATATTTGAGAGACCACATATACCATTTATGTAATTTTGTTTTTATTTTATTATTTGTGCTTATCAAATACTATAATTAATTTTTTTTACTATACAAAAATATGATTTATGTAAAAATATTATATTTAATTATGATTATTATTATTATTATTTATTAAATTGAATGAAAAAATCATATCAGAATCGAAGTACAGCTAATTATTCTTCAAGTAAATTTACCTTTTAATTCTTTAAATATATTTGAAGAGATGGTTATTCCGTTTTTAAAACCCAAAATATGTCATCATCATCATCATCGTTTTATCGTGGGTTTTCGTTTCTTCTTGACCCATTTGACTGCATTCTTGACAGTTGGTTACACCTCCGAAGAAATTCATTCAAACGTGTTGGTTTATCTTCTTGTTCTTCGTCATAATACAAAAGCTCTTTGCAAATTCCCTCTCCGATTAAATTTCCTCCTAGCAACGAGGTTCTTGAAGCTATGAAGTAAAAAATAAGGTTAGTTAATCGCAAAGATGAGGTTTATAAATATGAAACCACTGGGAAGATTTTTCAGGTAATGGTGACAAATTCGGTATCGAGTGCTGGACAGTCGATCAAAAAGATAGAGGAATTGAACGACATACGACTAAAAAGGCTCATGATCGGGGTTGATTTTCAATTTTCAAAACATCCTATCACCAGAAAGAGGAATTACTCATCGTCGTTACATCTTTTTGTGGGTAAACACTGTTTGATGTTTCAAGTATGCAAATGCAATACATTCGCAGAAGAAATCAAAAGGTTTATTGAAAATAGGGATTAAACTTTCACGGGCGTCAGGATCGATAGGGATATGAAGACACTACAAGACGAGTATGGGGTGAAGGTAAATGTCCAGAATCTAGTGGATGTAGGTAAATTAGCCGTCGTGGAATTGACGGAACCGAGTCTCCAAAGAGCGGGAATAATGAAAATTGCACGATCTGTGCTTTTCAAAGACTTTGAAAACGACAGGCTTAAAGAAGTAAACAAGAATTGTGATAAGCCATTGCTGAGTGAACAACAAGTTATGTATGGCGTTATTGGATCTTACCTGTGTTTTGATATAGGACGACAACTCTCTGTTTGGTATGATAAGTAAAACGGTAAATTTCACAAAATTAGAATTGTTGATTTAGGAAATTCGTTGTACATTTGATGTATAAATGTTCTAGTGTTTGAAATAAATTTGATACCAAATGTACAAAATGACTGAATGGGTAATGATTTTCTTCTTCTACTTTTGCATCTGGCATAGGCTTCCTTTAGAGGCAAATATGGTTTTTGGATTGAGATCTCGAAGGGTGGAGAGAAATCCATACAATGATCAGCTTATATAAATTACTTTGAAGCCAATATAATGTGTGAAGAATATATTCTCAGGATCCAAGCTTTCTCCCTTGGAATCATACTTTTTAGGATTCTGAGACTTTATTATGTGATAACTCAAATTAATATATATAATATATATGAATAAAATATTATGTCAATGATTAATAATATTAATTGGGAGTAATTATGTTTAATTGGGAGGAAATTATGGGTTTGAAGTTCAAAACCGTCATCTTGATGATGGAGTAAATTCGAGCAAATCATAGGGTCTCATCGGTTATAACACTGGGCATTATAAAGAGCTCGAAAAATCGAGTAGAATAGACACTAGAATTGCAAGAAATCGTTGAGAATCAAAGGAGTAATAGGTGGACGAAGATCCCAAGTCTTCTAGGGTTCTTTAGAGCAATTAATGTATGTTTATCCGATCTAAGCTTGAATTAGTCGTTAATCCTTGTATTGTATGATGTTGGTTCAATGTTGGTTGAATTCCATGTGTCCATTCCGGCCAAGAGAGTATATTATTTAATAAAAATAATAAAAATGTATTTATTTTTCTCTTAACAAATTTTATTTCTTTTGCGGTCTGATTTTTATAAGAGAAATTGTTTTTGTTCCTACCTTTTATTCCTACTAATCTTCCTATCCAAGTTAAATTGTGACATGTGTATTAAAATATTATTGGTTTTATTAAATATGTCACTTGTCATAATTTTATATGGGTATAAATATTGGTAGGAATCAATACAATTACTTTTTTTATAATCAAGTCATTGTAAATGATGAATAATTCTGGAAATGAGTTAAGAAAATATTGTTGAATTATTTAATTTAGTTTTATATGAAAACCAAAGCTTGCATAAAATGAAAATGGTGAAGGTTCTGGGTGTTCGGGTCAAGAAGACGTGTTCTTTGGGTCCATAAGTCCCTCAAATTACTCAAGTGGGCCATTGTTTGGGTCTAGTGCAGAAGAGACATATTCACTCATTTCTTTATGTTTTTTTTTTTCCATATAAACCTTGGAATTTTTATGTAGGCCAATTAAACTTTTTTTTAAACAATCGTAATATATTCAAAAATATGCAAGTTTGACAAACTCCATAATTTTATGATTATTTCAATTAGGTTCGTGAGCCACCTTTCCAATTAGTTCTTTTTTATACGTAAAAGAAATAGACTAAATATGTTTATAAATATTGGTGTATCCGGTATGGGGGATTAACATCAATATTGTGAAGCATATTGTAATTCATGATTAAAATTTTGGGAGTCGGAAAATGCGGGGAATAATTGAACATAATAAAAAACTCTTGGTTGACCGAACAAGACACGTGTGCAATTGAATCAAACGAATTTCCTAGTTTTAGAATACTTGCCTTAGATATGTTCATTGGGACTTGTAGGAGTTCAGTTAGTAGAAACAAGCTTGTTCTAAAGGCTGCATAACTCGGCTCAACTCTAACCAAATAAACTAACAAACCGGGTTAAACTAATAAACCGGCTTGATCGGGTTACACTTGACAAAACCGGACCAATGTAGAACCAACCGGTTCAATGGAACCAGTCGGGTTAATTGTAAACCGGATTTCTTTGTAGGAGATCATTACCAACTTACTCCTTTTATAACCTCATGCCCCTTCACATGTTTCCTTCCCCAGGGCATGTGGGATGGTAAGAAACCCATCACCAACTTACTAGATCACTTAAAACAAGATGAAAATAAAAACTTATGTTCCTCGTTTTTCTTTATGATATATCGGTGTTTTTTTTTGTTAGCATCCACATCGGTCAAGGTATGCAATTTATCTATCCACGTTCCATTTTAATATTGTAGTTTTTTAATGAGTTAAGGACCAAGCAAGGTTCTTATTATATACGTTTGAATAATTATATTAAATGTGGTACTTTTATGTCATTTGTTGCAACTCTTTTAGGAAGTTGAAAAAACGTCACAGGAAATTATTGACGTCTCCTTTTATATATATTGTTGGCTTTAAAACGAACTAGCAACACTTATATATATATATATATATATATATATATATATATATATATATATATATATATATATATATATATATATATATATATATATATATATATATATATATATATATATATATATATATATATATATATATATATATATATATATATATATAGGAATAGGTTCAAATGAGAACCACTAAAATGTTAAAAACCGTGAAAACCGATATTCACACATTAAGAATTATGGGTTTTTTCGTTTTTTTTGTTTTTTCACACTTGTTTATTATGTGAAAATACATCAAACTTAATAAATTTCATTATTTTTTAATACGTTTTACAATATTCACAATATAATAAAATTTCTAGTTATTAAACTGTGAATACTATAACGTAACTTTTTTTATTAAACTGTGAATTAGTGGTTCTTACGATTCTCAACCTTTTAGTGGTTCTCATTTGAACCTTTCCCTATATATATATATATATATATATATATATATATATATATATATATATATATATATATATATATATATATATATATATATATATATACTAGTTGTGATGCCTGTGTATTACATGGGATGATATAAAAAATGTTAAATATGAAGATCTAAACATTAATAATTATGAATAACTAAATAATTAAAATCATAACAAAGCCTACAAATCCTTGATAGATATTGATATGAAAGTTTCATATTGGCAATTGTAAGTTCATCCAAAGTTTAAAGTTTTTTTCAAAAAATAAACAAAAAATTGTTATATATAAAACTAAAAAGACGCAGTATAACAAAGATCCAAAATTTGATATAAGACAGAGGAATACGTATGGTAAGGCTATGAGCATCTACATTTGAGGTCGAACTATTGCTAGAAATAGTTGCACCACATTTACTTATGAACAGGGCGATTGCAGTGAACTTTTAGTTTAAACAGACATGATAAAATGGGATAAATGGCTTTATAGTGTATTTATTATGTGACCGATTACTCATTACTTAATGATATTTATAGCATTTCAATGTTAATTTTTTCTTTTAATGTGAATTATATGGCTTAATGATTAAATACTTTATGATTTTGATTATCTATTGTTATTTAGGTTTATAATTAATTATTCATTACCATCAAATAATCTTAGCTTACTTTGCAGCCTTAAAATACAAAAATGCAAATTTTCTAAGGAGATTTATTAGGTTGGAACAATCTGCAAATGGTTTTATGAAAACAGATATGACATCAAGTGGAGCTTTTGCTATTTTACAACCTCTTGGCCAAGTGGTAAGGCGTCGCCCTCCAACCTTAAGGTTGAGGGTTCAATCCCCACTAGGGGAATATGTGGATTTAAGGTGGTTATATTAGGAGTAGGAGTAGGATAGATTTGTCGTTCAAAAAAAAAAAAAAAAACAAGGGTGGCAATTCATATATTTCATTAAGAAACCCGAGGTAATTTTAAAAATTCCATACATACATAAACACATATTTTTTTATCTCTAATTTTATAAAAATATTGTTGCAATTTAGATTTTAATAGGAAGGGCAAGGGAGGATGTTATTGTTGATGTTGACTTGGGAAGAGAAGGTGACTGTAGAATATCTCGACGACATGTAAAAAATCATTTTAATCTGAATAAGTTACTTGTACTAAATAAATGTTGAATATTTACATCTCTTACCCTTCAATATTTCACGGAATTATACACTTGCATCGGGAGGGGTTTTTCCATATAAAGAACCTTGGCAAATATTCAATCTTTGTAAATAGTGATGAACTATTAAAAAACCAAAGTATTATACTCACTTCAAATTGTTTAATTGAGGTATGTTTTAATTTGCATTCATATCAAACAATTATATTTCATGGGACTAAAAATGTTAAAAATTCAAGGAGCCGAATCTTGTAATTTTCAATAATTCAATGGAAGAAAATGGTTAAATTTTCATTGTATATGGATGACAATAACACAGCTATAATTGGTACATTGTTATTTCTTGCATTTAACCCTATATTAAATTAGTGGAATTTAGCAGATAAGAGGAATGCCATTTCTTTTTGAGACAAATGAAGAAAGTATACAGCGGTATGTCGATAGCATGAAGATCAAAAGCGATGTGGAGAACTAATCTTGACTTTAATTGACTTTCAGGAAGGTGCTACCTTTTTAACTGCCTTTTCTGTTCTTCTGCTCAGAATCAGTAGCATAAAGTACAAATTTGGTCCATGTACTTCACTCAAAATCACAAGTTTGGTCCATTTTGTAAATCCTTCTGAACTCGTCTTTACGTTTGCATTTTGTTGCGAATCTGGTCTCTACGCTTTACTCAAAATCATAGTTTGGTCTAATTTATTTCTTTAAGACTTGCCTTTTGTTGTAAGAGGGACTAAATTCACAACAAAATGTAAACACAAGGATGGCTTCCGGAAGTTTTAAAAAATTGTATCAAACTTATGATTTGGTGTATGGACCAAGTTTATAAATGTACTCTAATAGTATTATACTCCGATATGAATTGATATCAATTGCTAAGAAATTAGGAACTTAAATCGCTAACCGTGAATTGAAACCGAGAAGTTTTATGTTTAAAAGGGACTTTTTTTAAAATCAGAAAATAGAGAAAATGCCATGCGGCATCTTGAGAACCGGAATCTGAATGAGAATTTTTTTGTCCAATACACTTTAACATCCCGAGAACTTGATTCCGATCTTTCAGCCTTGGGAATGTTGCTTTCCGGTTTAATTCTTGTCTTATCTAATGGTGAAATTTTGTCTGGAATTAGTGGGTTCTGTAACATATTTGTTCCCAGAAACACTAACATATTCATGTGTTCAGAAATGGCGAGAATAATCGATTTCTCATCATGGAGGGTAGATAGTGCCTGTGAAGAAAAGGTTATAGACCTAATTTACAGATAATCTGAAACAAATAAAAGGTTTTGAAGTTTTATCAAGGGTAAATTGCATAAAAGTCACTAACTTTTCCAATTTTCTCGATTTTGACACTGTATTTTTAGTTTTTGCAATTAAGTCATTATATTTTTAGAAAATTACAATTAAGTCATTATGTTTTCCAAAAAATTGTGAAAACGACCATATGACAGGATGACAACAGGTTACCAGGTCATGTGGTCAAATTTGCAATTTTTCAGAAAACATAATGACTTAATAGCAAAAATAAAACATAGTGTCAAAATCGAAAAATCTGGAAAAGTTAGCGAATTTTATGCAATTTATATAACTTAATCACTTTACATGCTTCATACGTGTCCAAAAAAATAAATTTGTTGTTACCTTGTTTTTCCATTTAAAATAATCAAATTTATTGTTCTAAAAGTGGAATTTCAAAAAGATTTAGGATAAATGCATACGAAACCTTCTTTTACTTAAAAAGAATTCTAGTTTAAACTCTTAATACTTTTTGTTTCATTGAAATTAAGTTTTTTTTATTGAAAATGAGTATACATTTTTTGTTTTATTGAAAACAAGTACTTTAATTTCAAATAAAGCGACGCCTTTTTTATTTTGTCTATTTTCACAATTTTTAGCGATTAAGTCTTTCAAAAAATCTAGTGATTAAAATTATACATTTTATGTCTTCGAGTATGCAAATGCTACTACCTTGACAGGTTGTATTGCCAAATATTTTTTTCAGTAAGAAAGTTGATGGACTCGATTGAAGAAATGATAAAAGTATATTGAACTTTTTATCTACTTAGCTTAAACTATCTTTGTAAATGAACGAACATCAATATAGATTTTTATAACCCATCATATAAAGACATTTTTTACATAATTAATTACCCAATAGGATACTCATACTGAGGGCATGTAAGTTAGTTGTTATTCGTATGCATTTATCCTAAATCTTTTTGAAATTCCAATTTTAGGACAATAAGTTTGATTACTTTAAATGGAAAAACAAGGTAACAACAAATTTATTTTTTTGGACACGTATGGGGCATGTAAAGTGATTAAATTATATAAATTGCATAGGGTAAATTGCATAAAATTCGCTAACTTTTCCAGAATTTTCGATTTTGACACTATGTTTTATTTTTGCTATTAAGTCATTATGTTTTCTGAAAAATTGCAAATTTGACCATATGACCTGGTAACCTGTTGCCATCCTGTCACATGGTCATTTTCACAACTTTTTGGAAAACATAATGACTTAATTGCAATTTTCTGAAAACATAATGACTTAATTGCAAAAACTAAAAATACAGTGTCAAAATCGAGAAAATTGAAAAAGTTAGTGACTTTTATGCAATTTACCCTTTTATCAAACATAAAGAAAAATAAACAAACAAAAGGTTTGTTTGGTATGATGAAATGGAATGACTAAAAGCAAATAAAAGGTTCTAAAATTTCATTCAATTCCATCGGACATAACACAGTTTTTTTCCATTCCAATGGAATGAACAATTCCATTCCTTTCCTGATTCGATAATACCAAACACTACCTAAGGATTGGAATTGATTGCAGGAATAGTAATAATAATAACAAACTACATGATTAAATACACAATTCTCCTTACCGATTCAATAGCATATAGTAACCTACAGAGACATTCCTTGGCGTCTATACATATGGCGGGTCCCAATAAATGGCATTCCAATACAGACCTTTGATTTTTCTTGCAAAAAAGTAAGTCAACGAAGAAGAAATAACCTGTAAATAGACACAAATATTCATATCATAACACTTTTTTTGTGAATAAACATACCTTGAAACAGATTCTTGAGAAGAAAAGCTATAAATGATACTCAACATAAGACCTGCATCGAAGCATTAGAAAAATCAAAACCAAATCCATGTTGATAGACATAAACATCACTAAAAACAAAATAAAAAACGATAACATAGATAATAAAATAAATAAATGATTCGTTTGGACTTGGATTACAAAATCAAAGTCGAAAAAATCAACCTTATTGCAACCCACTGGATTACAATCGCAAAAAATTCATCAAAAGAGGCAACGTATGGACTGAAGATCGAGAGAGACACACACAAAGACCAAAATCGTATAAAATAGAAAATTGGTAGAAAAAACCAAATATGGTACCTTAGTCACATGATGTCAATGAGATGGCGATGAGGAACAACTGAATTTGAAATTAATTATCTTGAAATCGTGAAACAGAAACTGTAGAAACGGATGGAGAAAATTGAGGAACAATTGAATTTGAAATTGAATGAATCAATAAACACCGATTTTAAAATACGGTGAAAACGAAACGTTAAGTGTTTTTAAAGGGATAATGACTTATAAGGGTAACAAACTTTTGAAATTGTTCACATTAGGTCATCGAACTTATTTTTGTGCTTGATTTACCCATGAACTTTTTAAATTTGTTCACATTATACCATTATGACCGGTGATAGGATGTTAATGCTTATTGGAATCCTACGTGGCGTTTTAGAAGACTTGGAAGGGTAACGAACTTCTAAAATTGTTCACATTTGGTCAATGAACTTATTTTTGTGCTTGATTTACCCATGAAAATTTTAAAATTGTTCATATTATACCCTTATGAGCCATGATAGAAGGTTTATGCTGATTCGACATCCGATGTGGCATCAGAAAGCTGAGACATAAATCAGGGTCATTAGTCTTCAGTTGGGGTTCATTTTGATAGGGGTGTGCATGGGCCAGGTCAGTCCGATTTCGCTTTTGTTAGTTTTTTCGGTTTTTCTGTTTCGGTTTTGCTCATCCCTAGTTTTTATGCCCTAATCTATAGTGAACGGTAGTTCAATCTTGCAGTGTCTTTCTCTTCCTCAACATTCTCTTAAGTTTGCAAGTCTTCTAGTATGGATTTCCAAACTATGATAATTGTGGTTGTGGTTTTTGTTCACACATTTGAGACTCAACCATGGAAAAGAACTCAGGTATGGGATTCTTGGTGTACGAAAACTCATAGGTAAGTCCATTGGGTTCTTTTTGTGATTGAGGTTCGAAATATGGTAATTCATATTAGTTGAGGTTTTTTAGTGGACTTACCTATGAGTTATCGCGTATTAAGAATCGCTTACCTAAGTTCTTCTCTGTGGATAAGGATCAAATTTTTAAAGGAAAACCACAATACAACAATATATAATCTATACTAGAAGACTTTGTGAACTTTAAAGAAGGTTGAAAAAGAGGAAGACACTACAAGATTGAACTACCGTTCACTATAGATTAGGGCATAAGAACTAGGGCTGAGAAAAACTGAAACCGAAAAACTGAAAAAAAAAACTGACAAAAGTAAAACCGGACCAACCCGACCCATGCACACCCCTAACAAAACGAACCCCAACTGAAGACTAATGACCCTTATTTATGTCTCAGCTTTCTGATGCCACATCGGATTTTGAATAAGCATAAACCTTCTATCATCGCTTATAAGAGTATAATATGAACAATTTTAAAAAGTTCATTGATAAATCAAGTACAAAAATAAGTTCAATGACCAAATGTGAACAATTTTATAAGTTCATTACCCTTCCAAGTCTTCTAGGATGCCACGTAGGATTCCAAATCAACATCAACATTCTATCACCGGTCATAATGGTATAATGTGAACAATTTTAAAAAGTTCATGGGTAAATCAAGCACAAAAATAAGTTCGGTGACCAAATGTGAACAATTTCAAAAGTTTGTTACCCTTCCAAGTCATTATCCTTTTTTTAAAAATTAAAAATTCTATTAAAATGCCATGTGGCAAAACGAATGAGAAGATGACAAGTGTCCTTTGAGATACTTATTTATTAGGTTAGGATATATATATATATATATATATATATATATATATATATATATATATATATATATATATATATATATATATATATATATATATATATATATATATATATATATATATATAGGTTCTATTGAGAACTCAAATATTCATGAGATCTTAAGAACTCATTCTGATTGGTTAGATCATAAAAGGCCATGATAGTCATTTACCAAAAATCTCATTTAATTCTGATTTTTTTTTATTTTTGGCAACAAAATAACCATTCCTAAAATCAAGCCTATTAGATTTGAATTTTCAAATTTTAAAAAACAAATCCAATTTTCGTTTTTTTAAATTCAGATTTTTTTGGAATTTGAAAAAAACAAAATTTTATTTTTTTAATTAGATTTTTGGAATTTAAAAGACATATATATATATATATATATATATATATATATATATATATATATATATATATATATAGGTAAGATAAAATGAGGAGGGTTAAAAGGTTGAGAAAGTAAGAAAGAATCTGGACCATTTATTTTTCAAGATCTATGGTTTAGATTAATTTGGTAATTGTTTTTTATTTAAATACAAAATCACCTAATATACTTCATAAAACCCGGTAAAAGGTGTATTGGTAATTCCAATATTATATTGATTCCTTCAATTTAGGTAACTGATGATTCTCTTCCCTATCAAATATCAAATGAAAGATACGATATTATCTCACTCTCTCTCTCTCTCTCTCTCTCTCTCTCTTTATCTCTCCCATTTCTAGAAAACCCTAGCCAAGGCCGTGAATCAGATAATCGATAAGTCATCGTATTCGTTCTGAATGGATTTCAAACTTTGGTTGATCGAATCCAATTTCTCTTTAAAATCGGATTCAAGAACGAGTTTTAGGAACGTGATTTCAGACATGGATGGAGCAATCTCTGATCAAGCTCTCGGATCAATGAAACGAAAGTCGATCAAGCTGTTGATTACAGTAAGTATCTCGATTGTAGGAACCATTGCAGGTCTGAATCAGATGTGCTTTAGAAGAAAGCGAGTCTCTCCGATTTCATCTTCATCGCACCTCCGCTTTCATCTTATTGACCAATCTTCATCTCACGCTCACAAACACAAAAACAGAACCAATACTTCATTGTAAGTGTATATTTTTTAAGAGTTCAAGAATTTGAGTTACTGTGTAATTGCCTCTGATTCATAAAGTTCCGATTAAGAAAATTACATGCTGTTTTAGTTCTTCTTTTCCCTGTGATAACTTCCTTTCATACACACCAATGTAAATGTTGGATATATATTTGGTATAATTTGCTACGGCTTGCTTCATAAAAGATGTGAAACTTTGTAATTGCCGATTTACATTTTTGAGTGTAATGGAAGTTTGATATAGTAAATAGATTTTTGAGAAATAAAGAATATATTTAGGTAATTAATATGTTTGGTTTGGTTTTGTCAATTATTAGAGAAATATGAAGATGTATTCGGTAATATGACGACACGAAAATAGGCCACGATTAATCAATATTATACATTGGTTTTGTATATTTTATGAAGTATTGTCAACTCTCTTTAATTTATAAAAAAGGTACGCAGAGGATTTAGTGAAAATTATGTTTAGTGGCAAGGGACCTGATTTTGGAGCTGCAAGTGATGGTAGGCTGATGATATATTTTTTATTTTTATTTTTTTTTAAGTTCTTTAGACTTTCTAAACTGTTAATCACAAAAAGGACCATTTATGTAATTTAGTCTAAAATACAATAAACCTTATATTTGTAATTCTAATTATTTTCCAGGAGATGGTGACAGAAATATGATTCTTGGTAGAAAGTTCTTTGTGACTCCTTCAGACTCTGTTGCTATTATTGCTGCCAATGCACAAGAAGCAATTCCATATTTTCAAAGTAGCCCAAAGGTTTATTTATTATTATTATTATTATTATTATTATTATTATTATTATTATTTTTTTTTACAAATTCTTTAATCTTTTTGTGTAAAAAGAAACTTACTTTTTCTGTAATTGTTTATAGGGTTTAGCACGGTCTATGCCAACAAGTGGTGCTCTTGACCGGGTGGCTGAGAAACTAAATCTCCCCTTTTTTGAGGTTTTAATCTTTTCTTATCTTTCCTATGTGACTATAAAGATTATTTTTGTATCAAAACAGTGATCTTTATCAATCAATTGATGTAGTTGTAGCACTAATCGATAATCTTTAAATATATATTAGTTGTAATCATGGATGATTATAACTGTAACCACTGATGATTATCAAATCAGTGATCTTTATGAATGGTACAGAGAAATGATTAACACATGTTAATCATGGATGATTATATTACAACTGATAATTGATTGTAACTGTAATCATCGATGATTATAATTGTAATCACTGATGATTATAATGTGATCATTGATTATTATAAATATAATCATTTGTGATTATAACTCTATATTGCTTTATCATGGGCATAATCATTATTTTATATCTTTGAACTTTATTTTGCAGGTGTGAATGCAAAAACAAGAATGATCATATTCATGGGTGCCCCATCTTTGTTTTTATGTATGATGGTAGCAACAAGAATAACGATCAAAACTACAAAATCGGCGAATTCATTTTATGATTAAATGTGTATTTATTTAAGAACAATGATGTATTCGTGTATGATTAAATATGTATTCATTTTATGATTACATATGTATTCACTTACGATCATATGTATATTTACATATCATTGCATGCTTATTCATTTATGATTACATGTCTATTTATTTATGATTAGATGCGTATTCGGTAATTCTCAAATAGTTCATTTTTATGTATATTTTATTCATTGATGATTGCAACATAATTTTGCATAATCACTATAAAAATATTGTTAAAAATTAAATCACTAAAATTATAAAAATATTTTTTTTATATTCATCCATGATTGAAACCATGAAAAAGAATAAACAAACTATTAAAATTTCAAATTTTGAAAAAAGAATTGATAAATATATTTTTTTTATTTTCAATTAATAAAATAAAAAAAATCAATTAATTCCTTTATTTTAGGTAATAGCAATCGTAATCTCTATAATCATGGAAACTGAATAAATTAAGCACATGATTATAGGAAAACATAATTATTTAGTATTTTTAATTAATTAGTCATATTGTAAAATTACTATAATATCCCTATAAAATGATTGGTCCAGAATCATTATCACATTCTCAACCTTTTAATTCTTCTCATTTTAACCTCTATATATATATATATATATATATATATATATATATATATATATATATATATATATATATATATATATATATATATATATATATATATATATATATATATATATTGCGTGTGCATATATACATGTTCGCATGTGTTTTTTTTTAATAAAATGCATATATGCATAATCAGATTTTTGAGTTGTGCATTTTTTTAGTAGAATGCATAAATGCATATTTAACTTTTTACATTACATTTTCCAGTGATGCATACATGCACATTTAATAACATTTCGTAAAAAACACACAAAAAATATTCGTATTTCATCATATTCGGATATCATACTACCAATTTATTAGAAACAATAATATACAACTGTTTTGAACGTCACATACAAAAATATACAAAATACAACGAAAATTCATGATATCTTCATTTTTCAGTTTTCACACCTTCAATTTGCTCGATAAATTATTCAAAATCTGCCACAACGTTAATATAAATTAATATAAATGTATATTCAAAAACATTAAAATAAATACATACATGCATATACACATATGAACAAATGCACATTTATTTATGTATAGATGCAAATATGCGTACATGTGTACATGAACAAATTGATATACATATGCATATGTGCACATATGTTTAGTACACATATGCATATACGTTTTTGCATATATACTCACATTTGAACAGACATATACACATGTATACACATATACACACATGTTTTTGCATATATATATATATATATATATATATATATATATATATATATATATATATATATATATATATATATATATATATATATATATATATATATATATGCACATATGCATTTATAGCATATATGCATATGAACAAATGCACATCTATTTTTGCATATATAGGCACATATGCATTTATGCACGTTTTTACATATATGCACATATGCATTTATAGGCATATACGCATATGAACAAATGCACATCTATTTTTGCATATGTAGGCATATATGCATATGTGCACATACGTATTTATATGCATATAAACATATATGCACCTATGCATTTATAAAACTACATATTAAAAAAACCCTCTAAAAATACTTACATGCATATACACATATGCACATAGGGACATATATGTATGCTTATATGCAAATATGCACACATGTGTCCACAAACAAATAGACATATATGAATATGTACACCTATGCACATACACACATGTTCACATACACACATGTTCACATATGCATATGTGCACATGTGCACATGTGCACATGTGCACATATGCACACATGTGTACACACGTTTTTTGCACATGTACCAGCAACAATTACTTAAGAAATAACCAAAACTCATTGACATTGGGTGTGCAAGTAAAGTATATAATGTAATTTATAGCCCCCTTTAGAAGATGAATAGGATATGAATCAAACCGAAAAACTCGTTAACTTTTCTGTAAGTGAATGATAACAGAAATATAATGAAAACAACCAATTTTCACTGCTACCTCATAATAATGAAGTGCCATTTTGACTCCTACTCGACTATTTCTTCAACTTCCGTAAATTGATGAACCATGAAACCTGAAATTTTGTAACCAATAAATCAACTGCTAAACTCAAACAATTGATACATATAAATTTTGAATCGTTTTAGACAAAAAGACATGGTAGACACAACCAACGAATCAATCACAATAAGAAATCAAATGACAATAACAAAGACGAGAAGCACAAGAAGCAAAAGAGAAACAAACTTTTCGATCATAAACAATTAAAAACTATTGGAGCAATATATGAAGCACACAAAATCGATTATTGGAGCAATATATGAAGCACACAAAATCGATTATTGGAGCAATAAACAATTAAAAACTATTGGAGCAATAAATGAAGCAAAAGACAAAACAAACTTTTCGATCATAAACAATGAAATCCATTGGTAATTGTTTATCAAATCAATCGTACCTAGGAGTTCAACTTCGCCGAGGAGAAAAACACCCACACATACACCATGTGTGTGTCCACCGATTTGTACATCATCTTCATACTGGAAGCCAGTTCGGTACGTGTTTCCTCGAGCAAAGGATATGCAAAGGAACGGAAATAGTGTTCCTAAGACTGGAAAGTAAGTGCTATTTTCTCCACCTGCAAATGACGCATCAAGTCACTAGAAAGATTCGGGCGATGGAGATATGATCCAAAAGGCTAATTCCAACCAGCTTATTTGATAACGTATAGTTATGAGGAAATCAAAAGAGGCTTATGTTTTCTATTTCTCAAAACAAACAATTAGTAATCTTTAAGTCACTGATCAGGGAAGAAAGAAAAAGAATGATAGACATCCCATCTCAAATTACAATAAAATCGTTGACATCGAATTTGTTTTGGATGTTAACTACATAGAAGTAAGCGATTAGGAGATTACTTGATTACCGATTGCAGGGTCGAATTTCGATCTGGAAGATGACGATCGGCCTCGATTCCATTGAAACACATCTCGATTTTTTTAGTGACGAAATGCAGGGTTCATTCGCGATCTTGAATACGATGGTCGAACTCGATTCCATTCAAGGCGAACTCGATTTTTTGAGTGATAGAAAGAGGCGGCACCTTCAATCGTAGGGGGTTTCAACGGCGGCACCGATCAGGAGAAGGAGAAAGTGGCGGCACCGATCTTGCTGATCGGAGAAGGAGGCGGCACCGATCAGGAGGTGAGAAAATCGATTGGCTCAATTAACTAGTGGCTTTTTATATCTATAATAGATGTTCTTGAATTTCTTTATATATCGTTTTTGTTATGTGTGAATGTATGGTGTCACAACCTCATTGTGAAAAGGGACCTAGTAAGAATAAAAGGAAGTGGAATGAAAAGGAAGATGAGAAACTTGTTGATGTTATGGTGGATATACTCAATTCAGGTTCTCACTTTAAAGCCGATAATGGTTTTAAGCCTGGGTTATTTGGTGCGGTGGAAACCCGACTTGTAGCCATACTTCCCGATGCGAAAATAAAAGCAAAGGCACATATAGAATCACGGGTAAAAACTTTAAAGAGCGGTTGGTCTGCTGTGCATGATATGACGTCATGGAACAACACAAGTGGTTTTGGATGGGCTGAGCAAAATAAAATGCTTGAAGCTCCTCAATCTGTTTGGCAAGCATATGCCCTGGTAATGAAAATAATTGAAAATTATGATATTAATTTTTAACCACTTTTATAGGAGATTCTATTATTTATTTATCTTTGGATATTTTTTATAGGTACATAAGAATGCAGCAAAATGGAGAGGCAATAAATTTCCTCATTATTGGGACCTTTGTCTTGTATCTGGAATGGATCATGCAAATGGGAGAGATATTCAAACTGCAGCGGATATTATATCAGATATAAATAACGAACAAGAAGAAACGGTCGATTACATGCAAGGAACTGGATATGGGTTAGATGATATAGATGTTGATGCTCCACAAAATAGTCCTTTACATGCTCCTTCCAGAGAAGAATCAACAACACAACGAAAGAGAAAAAGAAGAAATAGTTGAGATCATTTGATGAACAGCTTGAAAGATTCGGCAGATATAATTGCATCAATGATTGATAATGCAACAAATACCTTCAATGCAGTTTTTGGAATCGAGAGAGATAGAGAAGACCTACGTAAAAAACTCAACGCTGAGATGAAAAAAGTTGATGGTTTAACTGTTCGTGATTGTAACAAGGCTGTTCGTATGCTTTCAAAGAACGAAGAGTTGATGGTAATATTTTTTACATTGGAGTATGAAGAAAAATTTGAATGGGTAACGGACTTGCTTAGTGATGATGCTTGATGGTATTCATATCGATTTTTTTATTATATGACATTTTTTAAGTTATGAACACTATGGTGAAATTGTTTTTTTTATGGTTGGTAGTTGATGTGTTTTTATTAGACAAGTTTTTTATAGTTTTTTATGAATAAAAAATTATCATTTTATATCTCTTTATTACATTTGAAATTATAAGTGTTGATTAGATTATATGGAAAATAATTAATTTTTGTGAAAAATAATTAATTTTGAGACCTTCTTTGTGGGGGTATTTTTGTCATTATTAGGTATTTCCGTTCCATTCCTTTCTGTTTCTACACATACCAAACATGATTGTTGAATGACTCATTCCATTCTACCAGCATAACCAAACATGACAATGGAATGGTAATGAAACATTCCATTACTTGTTTCATTCCATTCCTTTGTTATTCCATTACGTCCAACCAAACACAACCTAAGGCTATGTTTGGTTGGCCTTAATCAATGTAGGAATGGAAAGGCCTATTAGGAAGGAATGAAAAATGGGTTGTTTGGTTGACTTAGTAAAGGAATGGCCCATTCACAAAAGGAATCCCATTCCTTATGAACACGGGATTTTCATTCCAAGGAGTCCCCCTGCTTGTTTTATTTCATTCAAGGTGCAATGGACAAATTCCCATTTTACCTTCTTATGATCACGTTGGCTTTATATGTTACCTTATCACCCATTTAGCTCCAAATCAGCAACAATCTCCAGTTTAATAGGGTGAATCAATTATTTAAACGATTAGATACCAACCTATCACAAATTTTCACACATTACTACGAGTATAAGAAAGGCTCAGCCGTTTTTACAATCTTCCCGATTACAGCAGCGATCAAGAAGTTCAATGGTTAGATACCAATTTTGTAGTTCGTTTCCAGTGATTGTAGTTTTATATTGAATTGGTTTTCGTAAACAGTTTATACAATCATCGAATGGGTTACTGTCACGTTGAACGACACATAAAAAAAATCCCTAAACCAAAAGCCATGCGTTTACTGTCAATCCTCATAAATAAATTGTATACGAACCAAAATGGCATACAAAGAAACATTAGTCTTGATACTTTACCAAACCGTAGAGACTGCTAGAATGAGATTATCTCTCACAGAAGTGAACTAGCTAGTGTATTAAGATGCTCACCCGGTTAATGATGATAGACTCTCCACTACAGTCGTTTTCTTCATCAGTTGGACTAGACACCGATCTTCTGTATCCCACCGACGCCACCACCATTGCAGCAACCCACCAGCGCCGCCACCATTGCAGCAACCCACCGGCGCCACCACCGTCGCAGTAGCAACCCACCGGCGCCACCACCGTCGCAGCAGCCATGGGCGATTCCTCGTTTTGCAACTGAAATTGACGGATCTTCTTTCCCTCTCCACATCTCCATTACAACTTGTTACTTTAACTCCAATTTCAGATCTTAGTTTGAAGCTTCCCACCCTTTGTTTCCTTTTAGAACTCCGAATTTCAGATTTTTCGATATACCGTCTGTAGAAATCGATTTTGAGAGGGATAAGGGGGAAGAAGGGGGTATGGTAGGGTAACGACACAGGTGTGGACGTTTGGTTGAAGTGTAATAAAGGTTACTAAAGTTTCTTTTATAACCCACGAAAATATGAGTTTGATATGTTTTTGACTTTTTTCTTTTATTTTTTATGATAGTAAATTTTTGTTCAATGTCAATAGGATGTATTTATTACGTTGTATTTAATCTGAGAATATGCTATGATGATTAAACAAAAAGCAATTTAGATGGCTCATTATAAAAACAAAATGAAAAGATATGTTAAAATAATTTCATATTATTAACTATGTAAAAGTATTTTCATATTATTAACTTAAGAAGACTATTTTTTTTCGATAATATTTCGTTAGGAACTTACACTAATGTGCAAAAAAAAATATTGTATGGACCCTTGTTGGTGATTTATAAAGTTACCAATATGTATTTAAGTGTAATGGATTAATTTTGTTGACCAAATGTGCTCTTGACAAAAATTAAACAAGTAAGGAAGGTGTGGAGTACACACTTGTTTGAATTTGCCAAGATACAAAGTAAAAACTGTTAAAAACTGTCATTTTCCAAAAATCATCCTGACGCGGGCCGTGTTAGGATAACACGGGCCGTGTCAGGATTACAGAAGCAATTTTGGAAAATAACATGGGCCGTGTCAGGATAACACGGGCCGTGTAAAATGTCAGTTTTGGGACAGAAACAATGTTGCAACGGAAGACGGGCCGTGTCAGGATAACACGGGCCGTGTTTCGCGCCCAGTGACAGTTTTTGACAGGTTTTATAGCCATTTTTTGGTCATTTATAGGGTACAAAAATAATATTCTTTCACACATTTCTCTGATCTAGAACACTCTGAATCTTATCCAATCAAAGATTTGATTGTACCATCAAAATACTTTGATTTGAAAGTGATTCTAACACGATTTTCAGAGATCCAAGCCATTGTTCATCCCCATTTCTAACAAAAATCAAAGTATTTTCTGCAACAATGGCAAATGAAACTTCTGTGAAAGATATGACAAGCAAATTTGACAAGTTAACCAAGTTTGAAGGCCAAGATTTTCGGAGATGGCAAAAGAAGATGCAGTTTCTTCTCACAACCCTCAAAGTGGTGTATGTTCTAAGTACTGCCATGCCTGAAGTTGTTGAAGATGAACCCCTAGAGGCAACAAGAAGAAGATCAAAGTGGGAGAACGATGATTACATATGTCGTGGTCACATTCTCAATGGTATGTCTGATTCTCTGTTTGATATTTATCAAAATGTTGAATCCGCAAAAGAACTATGAGATTTGTTGGAATCCAAGTACATGGCTGAAGATGCTTCTAGTAAGAAGTTTCTTGTAAGCAATTTCATGGGATACAAAATGATTGATTCCAGGCCTGTGATGGAACAATACCATGAAATGTTAAGGATTTTGTGACAATTTGCTCAACACAATTTGAAGATAGATGAAGCCATTTCTGTGGCTGTCATCATTGACAAATTGCCCCCATCCTGGAAAGATTTTAAACACACTTTAAAACACAAGAAGGAAGAGTTGACTTTGGTTCAACTTGGAAGCCATTTACGAATTAAGGAGTCTTTAAAGACTCAAGAACTCGATAACAATCCTAAAGGCAAGAACCAAATTGGTTCTTCTTCTGTGAACATGGTGGAAGGAGAGGGATCTAAGAATTCCAATAAGTTTAAAGGTAAAAGGAAGTTTAAAGGGAATGATGACAAGTCTTCAAACAAAAAGGCTAAGTTGGTTTGTTGGGGTTGTAACAAACCGGGTCATCTCAAGAAAGATTGTCGCCTCCGTAAGGTGAACAAGGACAAGGATGTGGGTCCAAGTGGATCTAAGGATCTGGACAAGCAACAAGGTTAGAAATCTGATTTTATTTAAAATCTTAAATATGTGCAGAATTATGTTTCTGTGAATTCTGAAGCATTCTATGTGCAGGATGATGATGTTGCATGGTGGGTTGATTCGGGTGCAACAAGTCATGTTTGCAAGGATCTTCGTTAGTTTAAAGACTATCAACCAATTGAAGATGGACCTGTTATAAAGATGGGAAATGTTGCTACCGAACCAATCAAGGGACTAGGATCTATTTTACTTAACTTTACTTCTGGAAAATGTTTATCTTTAGACAATGTATTGTATGTACCGGGGATTCGAAAGAACCTCTTATCTGAAATTGTATTAAGTAAGTGTGGTTATAAACAAGTATTAGAAAGTGACAAGTATATCTTGTCAAGACATGGTACTTTTGTGGGATTTGTATATGTATGTAATGGTATGATTAGGCTTAATCTTAATTATCCTTCTTATGATAATTTGATTTTTATGGCTTCAACTAGTACTAGCAATAGTTTGAATAAATCACAATTATGGCATGCTAGACTAGGACATATTCATTACAAGAGATTAAAAGACATGTCTAAAATGAGTATGATTCCTGCTTTTGATATGAATATTGAGAAATGTAAAACTTGTATGTTGACTAAAATCACTAGACAACCTTTCAAAGATGTTGTTAGGGAAAGCAAGGTGTTGGAACTCATACATAGTGACTTGTGTGATTTCCATGCAACACCTTCCCTAGGAAACAAAAAGTACGTTGTTACTTTTATTGATGATGCCTCTAGATATTGTTATGTCTATTTGTTGCATTCTAAATATGAAGCTCTTGATAAATTTAAAATTTATAAACAACAAGTAGAGCTACATAAGAATGAGTTAATAAAGGTTTTGCGTACGGATAGGGGTGGTGAATATTATAATCTGGTTTATTTTGAATCTACCGGAATAATACACCAAACCACTGCTCCTTATACACCACAACAAAATGGTGTAGTTGAAAGGAAGAATAGGACCTTGAAGGAAATGGTTAATTCCATGTTGTCCTATTCTGGTATTAGTGAAGGATTTTGGGGTGAGGCTATGTTAACAGCCTGTTATATTTTGAACCGAACTCCAAACAGAAAGAGTAAGGCTAGTCCTTATGAACTTTGGCATAAAAAGGTGCCAAATTTGAGTTATCTCAAGGTTTGGGGTTGTAGAGTTGTTGTAAGACTCACTGAACCAAAAAGGAAAAACTTAGGAGAAAAGGGTATAAATTGCATCTTTATTGGGTATGTTGAGCATTCCAAGGCATATAGATTTTATGTTATAGAATCTAATGACTCGGTGTCTGTGAACACTGTTATAGAGTCAAGAGATGCTATCTTTGATGAAGAGAGATTTACTTCTATACCTAGACCAAGGGACTTGATTCAGCAATCTTCTAGCAAGAACACAACTCAAGGAGAAGATGTCTCTACTGGTACAAGTTATGTACCTGAACCTTGGAGGAGTACTAGGACAAGAAAAGCTAAGTCTTTTGAATCTGATTTTCAACTTTATTTAGTTGAAGGAACAAGAGATGAGACCATCTTTGAACATCAATATTGTTATATTATTGAGGAGGATCCAAAGAGTTTTAGTGAAGCTATGGCTTCAAGGGATGTTTATTTCTGGAAAGAAGCAATTCAGGATGAAATAGATTCTATCATGTATAATAATACTTGGGTATTGGCTGATTTACCTCCTGGATGCAAGGCATTAGGATGTAAATGGATCCTCAAAAGGAAAATGAAAGTGGATGGCACAATATATTAGTATAAAGCCAGATTGGTTATCTAAGGCTTTAGGAAAAAAGAAGGTATTGACTTCTTTGATACTTATGCTCCTGTGGCTAGAATATCTACTATTAGATTATTGTTGGCTCTTGCCACAATACATAATCTTGTAATTCATCAAATGGATGTGAAAACTGCAATCTTGAATGGTGAATTAGATGAGGAGATTTACATGAAACAACCTGAAGGGTTTGTGATGCCTGGACATGAAAACAAGGTTTGCAAGTTAAAGAAATCATTGTATGGTTTGAAACAAGCACCAAAACAATGGCATCAAAAATTTGATGATGTGATTTTGTCTAATGGTTTTGCATTAAACCAAGCTGACAAGTGTGTATATAGCAAATTTGATACTTCTGGGAGAGGAGTTATAATTTGTTTATATGTAGATGATATGTTGATCTTTGGTACTAGTCAAGATGAAGTTGACAAAACCAAGAAATTCTTATCATCTAGTTTTGACATGAAAGACATGGGGGAGGCGGATGTGATTCTTGGTATAAGAATCAAACGTGGAAACAATGGTATTTTAATCACTCAATCTCATTATATTGAGAAGATATTGAAAAAGTTCAATTTTGAGAATTGTTCTCCTGTTAGCACTCCTATAGATCCTAGTCTTAAGCTTCTACCTAATAAAGGATCTCCTGTGTCTCAACTAGAATACTTAAGGGCTATTGGTTGTCTTATGTATGCCATGATTAGCACTAGGCCTGATATTGCTTATGCTGTAGGAAAGCTCAGTATGTATACTAGTAATCCTAGTTCACATCATTGGCAAGCCATAAATAGAGTATTCAAGTATTTGAAAGGAACCATAGATTATGGTTTGACATACAGTGGATACCCTTCGGTGTTAGAAGGTTATTCAGATGCTAGTTGGATTAACAATTTGGAGGATCACTCCTCCATAAGTGGTTGGGTATTCCTTCTGGGAGGAGGTGCTATTTCTTGGGCATCCAAGAAACAGACTTGTATTACAAGTTCAACCATGGAATCTGAATTCATAGCATTGGCTGCTGCTGGCAAAGAAGCAGAGTGGCTCAGGAATTTGATTTATGAAATTCCATTATGGCCTAAACCGATATCTACCATTTCTATCAGGTGTGATAGTGCTGCAACTTTGGCTAAGGTTTATAGTCAAGTATATAATGGGAAGTCTAGACATTTAGATGTTAGACACAATATGATTCGTGAACTCATAATGAATGGTGTGATATCTGTGGAGTTTGTAAGAACTCAATTAAATTTAGCCGATCATCTAACTAAAGGGTTAGCGAGAGATCTTGTGCACAAGGCGGCTGTAGGGATGGGTTTGAAGTCCACCTAAAATCTTTGATATTGAGATACCCAATTCCCATCTAATGGAACATTAGGTGTTGAATTCAATGTGGAAAGCTTAATATTTGAAGATTGGAACACATTATTGTTTATATCATCCCAAGGTATGTGTTCAATACTGCAAGTGAAGGAGGTTGAAATTTATTTTCTTAATAGTTCTTTGAAAAATTGCATATGCAGGTGCAAGAATAAAAGAACTACCTATATAAGCATGAAGTTTAGCTGCTTCAAGAAGCTTGGGACTTAGCTTTGATATGCTTATTGAAGGATAGGACACAAGCTAGTAAAAATAGTGTCAAGTTAGAAATTATGAGAATGTAAATTGGTGTGTGTTATTATCTTCATGTGTTCACTATGAATAGAAATGGTTCAATCCTTAGTGACACCCTGATATTCGAATATTTGGAATGTGTAATACACTATTGTGAAATTCAATAATCACGATATTTCATTTATGCATCAGTTTGTTATAGTTATGTTTTGTTTAAGTTAATAAAGATTACACTTAAATGGGGGAGGTTTGTTGGTGATTTATGAAATTACCAATATGTATTTAAGTGTAATGGATTAATTTTGTTGACCAAATGTGATATTGACAAACATTAAACAATTAAGGAAGGTGTGGAGTACACACTTGTTTGAATTTGCCAAGATACAAAGTAAAAACTGTTAAAAACTGTCATTTTCCAAAAATCATCCTGACGCGGACCGTGTTAGGATAACACGGGCCCTGTCAGGATTACAGAAGCAATTTTGGAAAATAACACGGGCCGTGTCAGGATAACACGGGCTGTGTCAGGATAACACGGGCCGTGTAAAATGTCAGTTTTAGGACAGAAACAATGTTGCAATGGAACACGGGCTGTGTCAGGATAACATGGGCCATGTTTCACGCCCAGTGACAGTTTTTTACAGGTTTTATAGCCGTTTTTTGGTCATTTCTAGGGTACGAAAAACATATTCTTTCACACATTTCTCTGATCTAGAACACTCTGAATCTTATCCAATCAAAGATTTGATTGTACCATCAAAATAGTTTGATTTGAAAGTGATTCTAACACGATTTTCAGAGATCCAAGTCATTGTTCATCCCCATTTCTAACAACCCTCACCATTTAGGCTAGAGTTAAAAAATTATGTAATGAAAAATAAAAATGTTACTTGTTTAATACATTTCCATCTAGTTTTCATATTTTACAAGAATTTACTTTTAATGCAGTTATGTCTCGCATTAAAATGAATAGACGACAAAGAAAAAAGAAACTTGCTGCATTTAGTACATTGTGGATTCAGATAATCAGTTTGATAAATTCGTATTTTCATATAGTGAGTACTATCATTGCCATACGTATATGTATGAGTCCAAGTAGACCTCGTTAGAAGTTGCTATACCCGGAGAGAAAAGAGTATATGCAAAGCTTAGTGTACGAAAGTGATGTGACTTGTCTCCAACAATTAAGATTAAATAAGGAGGCGTTTGTTAATTTGTGTAGTGTGATTGAGGTTGATGGCAAGTTAAAGGCCCCAAGACATCTCCAAATTGATGAACAAGTGGTGATATGTTTGTATATATTGGCTCACCATGTGAAAAATCGTGTGGCAAAGTTTCAATTTCGTAGATCAGGAGAGACAATTAGTAAATATTCCAATAATGTAGTCATTGCTAGTATCCGATTGGAAAAGAAATTATTTAAGAAACCTGAGCCTATATCAGAAACTTCAATAGATGATACATGGATATGGTTCAAGGTAATTTATTTCCTAGACCCGAGGTTATATTTTAAGATTTTTCTTAATTAGTATACTAACTCTCATACATACCTAATTTTGATTATAGGGATGATTAAGAGCAACAGATGGGACACACTTTAGTGTACATGTACCAGAAAAAGACAAACCAAGATATAGAAACCAGAAAGGCGAAATAACATCGAATGTACTTGCTGCTTGCACTCCTGATATGCAATTCATTTATGTATTACCAGGATGGGAAGGATATGCTGCTGATGGTAGAATACTAGGTAGTGAAATGCTTCGAGAAAATGGGTTAAAAGTAACTAAAGGTAACTATTATCTCGTTGATGCCGGGTTCACAAACGGAGAAGGATATCTTGCACCATTCAGAGGACAAAGATATCATCTGAATACTTGGCTGCATGGAGCTCAACCGGAAAAGGCTGAAGAATATTTTAACATGAAGCACTCAGCCGCAAGGAACGTCATAGAACGCTGCTTTAAGGTATTAAAAAAAGGATGGGCTATACTTAGAAGTCCATAATTCTATCCCATTCGAACACATAATAAAATTATCCTAGCTTGTTGCCTTTTACAAAACTTTATACGAAAGGAAATGCCCTATGATCCATTTGACGATGATGAAATTACTGACACAAACAATGATAAGCATGATGCAGATATTGGATCACAAGTCGAGCATATAACAAAAATTGGAACGTCGAATGAATGGACAAATTTTAGAGAAAACTTGGCTACCTCAATGTTTAACTCATGGAGATCTAGGCATAATTGATTTATTGTTATCGTATTTAATTACTATTTTGATACTTTTTGTGGAATTTGAATAATATTATGTTTTCAGCTATGTTGTATTAACTAGTGGCTTTTTATATCTACAATAGATGTTCTTGAATTTCTTTATATATCGTTTTTGTTATGTGTGAAGGTATGGAGTCACAACTTACTTCGAAAAGGGACCTGGAAAGAATAAAAGGAAGTGGAAAGAAAAGGAAGATGAGAAACTTGTTGAAGTTACGGTGGATATACTCAATTCAGGTTCTCACTTTAAAGCCGATAACGGTTTTAAGCCTGGGTTCTTTGGTGCGGTGGAAACCCGACTTGCAGCCATACTTCCCAATGCGAAAATAAAAGCAAAGCCACATATAAAATCACAGGTAAAAACTTTAAAGAGCGATTGCTCTGCTGTGCATGATATGAGGTCATGGAACAACGCAAGTGGTTTTGGATGGGATGAGCAAAATAAAATGCTTGAAGCTCCTCAATCTGTTTGGCAAGCATATGCCATGGTAATGAAAATAATTGAAAAATATAATATTAATGTTTAACCACTTTTATAGGAGATTCTATTATTTATTTATCTTTGGATATTTTTTTATAGGTACATAAGAATGCAGCAAAATGGAGAGGCAAGAAATTTCCTCAATAGTGGGACCTTTGTCTTGTATTTGGAAAGGATCGTGCAAATGGGAGAGATGTTCAAACTGCAGCGGATATTATATCAGATATAAATAACGAACAAGAAGAAACTGTCGATTACATGCAAGGAACTGGAGATGGGTTAGATGATATAGATGTTGATGCTCCACAAAATAGTCCTTTACATGCTCCTTCCAGAGAAGAATCAACAACACAACGAAAGAGAAAAAGAAGAAATAGTTGGGATCCTTTGATGAACAACTTGAAAGATTCGGCAGATATAATTGCATCAAAGATTGATAATGCAACAAATACCTTCAATGCAGTTTTTGGAATCGAGAGAGATAGAGAAGACCTACGTAAAAAACTTAATGCTGAGATGAAAAAAGTTGTTGGTTTAACTGTTCGTGATTGTAACAAGGCTGTTTGTATGCTTTCAAAGAACGAAGAGTTGATGGTAATATTTTTTACGTTGGAGGATGAAGACAAATTTGAATGGGTTACGGACTTGCTTAGCGATGATGCTTGATGGTATTCATATCGATTTTTTTTATTGTATGACATCTTTTAAGTTATGAACACTATGGTGAAATTGTTTTTTTATGTTTGGTAGAAATTGATGTGTTTTTATTAGACAAGTTTTTTATAGTTTTTTATGAATAAAAAATTATCAATTTATATCTCTTTATTACATTTGAAATTATAATTGTTGATTAGATGATATGGAAAATAATTAATTTTTGTGAATAATAATTAATTTTGTGACTTTTTTGTGGGGGTATTTTTGTCATTATTACGTATTTCCATTCCATTCCTTTCTGGTTCTGTACATACCAAACAGGATTGTTGAATAACTCATTCCATTCTACCAGCATAACCAAACATGACAATGGAATGGTAATGAATCATTCCATTGCCTTGTCCATTCCATTACTTGTTTCATTCTATTCATTTGTTATTCCATTACGTCCAAGCAAACACAGCCTAAAAGAAGAAGGGCAACAATGTTTATTAACTCCGCATATGCCCATCAAAGACAAAGACGATGAGACTTTATAAATGTTCAATAGGTAGACGACTTTTAGGTTGTGTTTGTTTTGGAAGATGTAAAATGTCTTTTGTCTCTTTTTATGTCTGCGGAAGAATATGTGGATCAAAAAGTCTTTTTCCATGTCTTTGTTCTTCATAAAAAATGTTTGTGGAGTAATGAAGACGGAGGCTTGGGTTTTCTTCTCGGTAGTCGGGTGTTGATAGAGAAAGGGAGAGACGGAAGAGCCGGAAGAAAGTCGTGAACTAAAGTTCCAAAAAGAGGCAAAAATATAAAAATTATGTCTTTTGGAAAAAGACCTGAAAAATACTTTTTCATGTATTTTGTCTTCAAAAAAAATAAACAGTCTTTTTAATAAGAGTAATTGTATTGATTCCTACATTTTATTCCTACCTATGTGAAATTATGACATGTGTCATATTTAATAAAACCAATAATATTTTAATGGGTGGATCTATACATACTCCTATTGTCTATTTGTACCCCTTGATGTGAAATTTTATTTTTTATTGTTTTTTTGTCTTTTTGCTTATTTTTTCTATGTGTTGTCTTTTTCTTTTTCTTTTTTTTTCTTTTTTACTTTTACTAATAATATTTGATTTGTTTTATTATTATTGTTATTATTATTATTATTATTATTAGAAAAAAATAATAGTAAATTTAGCTTTTATAATTTTTATGTTTCAGTAACAATAAAACAATAGTTTTTTTAAGTAATTACGACACAACGAACGTCATTTATAATTTTATAAAATTATATCAAAACGGTTATGTCAAATTCGAATGAATATATAAAAAATAACAAAACAAATAATAATACTAAAACAAAGTTTGTCTTTATTAATCAAAATAAATAATAATACTAAAATAAATGGTCCGACTCTGAGAGAAAGCAAAAGATGCCATACTTTCCTAAAATGTTGGTTTTCCTAATCTTGTTACGATTCGTTAAGTTTTTACTGGGTAATTTTCAATTAATAAGTTTAATTTCCTAAACTGATAGTTATTTATAAAAATATTCTACTATTTTTTTGGAGTTTATTAGTTATATAGCAAAAATATTTAGCAAAAATATTTAGCAAAAATAACACAAATGTACAAAGATATGAGAATCTACCAAAACTATCTAGAAAAAATACATACATGATAAGTTTGAAAACTTGCAATATAATTCAATTGTTGTATCAAATTGATATAGAGATAGATATGGAATCGTTGTAGAATGCTTGATATACATAACGTAATAATATTTCAAAACAAAATATCAAATTAGTTTATTTATAATAATAATAATAATAATAATAATGTGTGTCATACTTATTCGGTTATTTTATAATTTTTATTTAGTATTTGAAAGTATTTAACAGTAAATTATCTATCATATGAAAAACGAAACGATAAAATTATATTTAATCACTATTTTTAATTTGATGTTATTATTATTTATCTTGCTTCAACAATTCATTGTTGTAGAGTAACGATCTGTAAAAAATTAGTAGATCATGAATAGTTGCATGAATATGAAATTCATTTTACCCGTACACGCCTTTCTTTATCATAAAAGTTGACCTACTGAATAACATTTTATTTATTTATTTCTAAAATGTTTAATGTGTAACTTTTGTAAATAATAATAATAATAATAATAATAATAATAAAGAAGACAACAAAAGACGAAAAAATGATAAAACAAATCAACTAGTCAAATCAGGAGGGGTTTAAAGATTAAAAAACTAATTAAATTAAAACTCATTTTGATTTGATGTGTATCAAGTGGGATACAAAATTTAATAGGAGGTATTTATAACACAACCATATTTTAATACACATGTCACAATTTAACTTGGGCAGGAATATTAGTAGGAATAAAATGTAGGAACAAAAACAATTTCTCTTTTGATAAACGTCTACCCAACCGCAGACGTTTTGGAAGAAAAATACTTTTTAAATAAAAACAAACACCCCTTAATCAATAAAGAATGTTTTTCCATAAAATATACGATACGTAAACAATTCTTAGAGAATAGCATTTCGAGTTTGTGAGAGTATTAGTATACTTAGGGCGTGTTTGGCACGGAGCTTTTGGGAGCGTTTGAGAGCTTCTAGCTTTTAGCGTTTAGAAAATAGCTCTAATAAAAACCAAAAGCTTCGTTCGGCAACATGAGCTTGAAGCTTTTATTTTAAACTAAACGCTACTATTTTAAAAGCTAGTTGAAGTAGCGTTTAACAAAAAGCTCTACCAATATACCATTAATTACTAGAATAACCTTAAATCTATAACCAATAATTACGCAGATGTCTTTTTGTGTAATTTTACATATAATTTTTCCAAACAATCATACACAAACTAGAAGTCACAGCTTCCAGCTACCAGCTACTCGCTACCTGCTACTCGCTTCCCGCTACCAGCTACCTGCTATCAGCTGCCAGCTAGTTTTGCCAAACACGCACTTAGGGAATTTTTACGTTCTTATTTTTATATTTTATAATAAAAGTTAAATAATCAATGTAAAAAACAAATGTTGCGTATCATATAGCCGTTTTGGCTGAGATTCCCAAACATTTTGGAAAGGGAGCTTGTATAACGTTTTTTATCATACATAATGATAACATGATTTTGTCCATATTGTATAATTCATTTAAAATACGATTTTTATATATATTTTATAATTCATCTAAAATAAAATTTTATCATTTATAACAATAACATGATTTTAATCAGTTATATTATACAATTCGTCTAAAATAAACTTTTATCATTCACAACAATAACATGATTTTATTTAGTTTGGACCCCATCTAAAACACGAATTTTATGTATGTTATACAACTCATCTAAAATAAAATTGTATCATTCACAACAATAACATGATTTTAATTAGTTTGGATCCTATCTAAAACACGATTTTTATGTATATTATACAATTCATCAAAAATAAATTTTTATCATTCACAACAATAACATGATTTTAATTAATTTAGACTCCATCTAAAACATAAATTTTATATATATTATACAATTTATTTAAAATATAACTTTGACCGTTCACAATATATATATATATATATATATATATATATATATATATATATATATATATATATATATATATATAATTTTTTTCAACCGATAAATATTATTATACAACTCATCTTAAAAAAACTTTTATCATTCAAAACAATAACTTGATGTTAATTAGAGCATCCACTATGGTGCTTTTTCAAACTTTTTTTAAAGCTTTTTCAATTAAAAAAGCTTTAACAACCATAGTGGAAGCTTTTTGTTTGCAAAGTTTTTTCATATAACTTTGCCATTAAAAAGCTCTTCCATTCAAGCTTTTTAATTTTTATTATTATTTTATTGATATTTGTATTTATACAAAATAATTAAATGTATCAAGATTTATGAAAAAGCTTAATGAAAAAGCTTTTACTATAGTGGAAGATTTATAAACTTTTTAATATAATTATGTGGCAATGACATGTCAAATTTTTTTTTGAAAAAGCTTTTATAAAAAGCTCCACCATTATGGATGCTCTTAGTTTAGACCCTGGCAAATTAATTAGTTGGCTGCCCTCTCACCTTTTAGCTTGCAGCTATGCCATAATTTCCTCCGTCCATTTTACGGTACACTCCAAATTAACATCCATGTTATCACCATATATCTCCTAAAAACCAACACACTCACTACCTGCAACAATGGCCGCCGCAGCAGCTTCATTTGCCTTCTCTGCATTTTCCTCCGCCACCAAATCCCACCGCAATCTCAACCACCTTCCACTCGCCTCCTCCTCTTCTTACTCTCTTCACCCCATCAGAAACCTTCGCTCCCGTCTCCCCCACCCTCACTCCATTAAAACCTCCACCACCACCACCAAAATCACCGCTATCATCTCCGTCGGGGACAAGCTACCCGAATCCACCTTATCCTACTTCGATTCCGACGGCGAACTCCAAACCACCACCATCTCCGACCTTACCAAATCCAAAAAGACAATCCTTTTTGCCGTCCCAGGCGCCTTCACACCAACGTGTTCCCAGAAACACCTCCCTGGGTTCGTCGAGAAATCTAGTGAGCTCAAAGCGAAAGGCGTTAATACAATCGCCTGCATCTCCGTCAATGACGCCTTTGTGTTGAAGGCATGGAAGGCCGATCTGAAAATCGGCGACGAAGTGCTGATATTGAGCGACGGGAACGGCGATTTCACCAAAGCTATTGGGTGCGAATTGGATCTGACCGATAATGCAATTGGGTTAGGAGTTAGGTCAAGAAGGTATGCGATGCTTGTTGAAGATGGAGTTGTGAAAGTTCTGAATCTTGAAGAAGGCGGTGCTTTTACTTCCAGTAGTGCCCAGGATATGCTTGCTGCTCTTTGAACAATTTCGTGAGTGTTTTTTTTTTTCTTTAACATTTTCCCAAATAATTCCCAAATTTCCATGCTTAATGACTTGTACGTCGTGTATTGAAATTTGTACATTTGTTCATCTCTGTGAAGATGGAATGTGGTTGGTTCACGGGCTTTTTGCGAGTAATCTTGGTGTTGTGTATATATAGAGTTGGAGTATAATTACGAATTCAAGGCGATCATGCATTGGTACTTGCACTTGTTGTATTGATGTTTGTACATTGTCTGGATGTATAGGTTTGGTTTATGTAAAAACAATAACAAAAGGAAAATATATAAACCAAAGAAAACGCTTCTCAAAGTCAAATCAACCCCAAAATTTAGAAAAAGAACCTATAATTGTGCCAAAATTCACTTTGGGGCAGAATGCCTTGCTTGAGGACTTAAAATGCTAACCGACCATTGTGCGAGGAGCATTTTGTAAATGTGTAAATAAATCCCTTAAAACAGACGAGGAACATAATCAGAGAATAGCAATATATCAAAATTTGAAGGCATTTGGGGGTCATATTGAGGTGAATTTTGTTTTTATAACCCAAGAGGATTTTATGTCTAGTTTGATGCATTGATAGCTCTTTAAAACATGTAAAATCAGATCAAAAAGGGTGTGGTACACCTATAATTACATATGTCTCATCATTTGAATTTTAATGTAAACGATGGAGGTAAATACTTAAAGATTTATATGTAATCCAAAACGGGTTGTGCTATAGTTATCCTTTATTTTATTTGTACCTTCATAATATCATCAAATTAAAAAGGGTTTTGATTATATTAGTTTTTTAATCAATACAAACTCTTGATTTGACTAGTTTATTTGTTTTATCCAAATTTCGTTTTTTGTTGTCTTTTTCTATATTATTATTAGGGTATTGGTAAAAAAAATCTCTTCATCATTAACTGATGATGTCCCATCAATTTGAGTTTCTTTATATATATATATATATATATATATATATATATATATATATATATATATATATATATATATATATATATTAATTATGATATTTTTTAATTATTTTTTTTGTAATTTTATAACTATTATTAATTGTTTTTATTTAATATAAATATTTATTTTAGTCTTTATCATTTAAATATTATTCTAAATTTTTGACATTTAGTTCGGATACGTTTTCTAATGTGTTTTTTTAACGTTTTGTTCGTTGGTATCATTTAACGTTGTAATTTAGTATTTTTTTAATCTAATTTTTGACGTTTTGCTTGAATACATTGTTATATGTTTTGTTCGTTTATATCGGGTGAAAGTTATTAAATAATATTGATTAGACTTACGAGTTTGCATTTTCTAATTTTTGACGTTTTGTTTGGAAACATTTTTATATGGTTTGTTCGTTTATATCATTTATATGTTTTGTTCGTTTCTAATTTTTTACATTTTGTTTGAATATATTTTCTAATTTTTATAACGTTTGATGTATTAATTTTCTAATTTTCTAATTTTTGACATTTTATATCGGTGATAGAAATGATGGAAATTGTGGTTTCCATCGATATAAAACGTCAAAAATTAGAAAATTAGAAATTTAATACATCAAAAATTAGTATAAAAATATCATAATTAATTTATATATATATATTCGAACTAAACGTCAAAAAGTTAGTAAATATATATATCATAATTAATTTATATATATATATATATATATATATATATATATATATATATATATATATATATATATATATATATATATATATATATATATAAATTGAGTTGGTGGATCTTCGAGGAGCTTGAGTTGGTGGATCTTGAGTTGGTGGATTCTGGTTTAAATCAACATGTCTTTTCCCAAAAAACTTATTCTTTAATGATGGGCGCCCACGAGTGCTTTTGTGATCAGCGGGTTCACCCATTGAAGTTGCTGATGGTGTGATTATGTTTCTTAACTGCTTTAGTAAACTTAACTTACCAGACCTCGACTTTGATTTGAATTGTGCGTTAATCCTTTTTAGCTCAACATCACAATCAAAATCATCATTTTCTAATGATGTCCATTCTGATAAATCAAGTTTTTTCCAAAATTTGTCTACTAAAGCAAGTGGTATGGGTGTACCTTCTTTAACAAGAATATATTGTTCATGCGCACATGGTAGCCCATAACTTTTACGGACCTGACATCCACAATTTTCAAAAACGAATCCAACAGCTATGGACCGTTGATATTCATTGAAAACTATATCAAGTGCATAACTTGAAACAAAACCACATAATTGTCTAAAATATGGTATGTTGAACCGATGACGAACCGTAATTTTATTCTGTTCGAGACTCGCTTTTATAGCTATGTCTTGAGATTGAACAACGTCGTTAATATGCTTTAATGATTTTGCAATATCTGCTTTTGACGTACCAAGGTATTGTTTTAACTTCGCATGTTGACTTTCAACTCTGTTAGTTGTGTGATTGCCAAAGTTTAGAAACTTATCGGTCCATGCAGATACAAACTTCTCCTTATACGGTGCCAACCATACTCTTTTTAGATAAGCAAGTGCTTCTGAAATATATAAAAAAGTTAATTTCTTGTAAATGATTATATATATATATATATATATATATATATATATATATATATATATATATATATATATATATATATATATATATATATATATATATATAATTACCTGGATAGTTGATAAGACCCTCTTCGACTTTTGCCAAATTTATCTTGTATGACTCCTCTGTTGCAGATGTAACCAACATATTCCATGATGTATAGAGAAGATTCCAACATGATTTGCATTTCTTCTGGATATTCTTATTAATATGCCATCTGCAAAGTAATCCTTTAGCATCTGGAAATATAATCTTGCATGCATTCATGAGAGCCAATTCTCTATCAGTCACTATAACGCGTGGAGACATACTTCCATCCATCATCGATTTTAGAGCGTCAAGGGCCCAAACATAGTTGGTCTCCTTTTCCTTATGCATATACACAAAGGCTACAGAAAATGTCATATTTGTTAGGGTTACACCAACAATCTCTAACAAAGGCATCCCATACCTATTTGTATTATATGTTGCATCCATCAACAAGACATGTGGAAAGGCACGCCATATTTTCAATGATATTGGATGAGCAAAGAATAGATCTTCCATCTCGTTTGTCGACGCATTTGCACGACTCTCAAAAACATAGTCATTTTGGTGTAGAAATTCCATAACAACTTTCATTTGACTTTTACCCTTCCTCTCTGTACGTCGAAGTTTTTCACCTACATTATATATAGTACTGAGAGTAGATAAATTATTTGCATTTTGTTTTTTTAATGCAGATAATATATCTTTTGGCTTTACATTTTTATTCAACAAATCTTCAACTATTCGATTTTCATCATTACTCAATCGTCTTGGATAAGGATGACCTTCCAAATGTAATGATGGCAGATGATTATGTATATGGCATATCATCTTTAACTTCCAACAATCATCTATTGGCAAATATTTAGCTTGAACTCTAAATGGACAGTTTATTTTTTTTTTTGTGGCAGTATTTCTTGTGGAGATTTGTGTACTTCTATATACACCACCACGATCACATTGAAATATAATATTATAGTCTTTCCTAGAGTTTTTAATAACGATAACATAACCAAGAGAACGTCTCATAGTTTGCACCCAATCTATTACGTCTTGACGAGATTTAAACACCTGAAAATGACGTTTTTATTAAAGGTTTGTAATTTAATATTAATATATATTACTAAAAACATACGTTAATAACGTTCAAATTTATACCATATTGGTTTCAAAACTCAATGAGTCGTCGACGTAGTAGTTACTTTCAGTCTCGTTTTCATTTCCATCATATCCAGTTGGGTTGCTTGTGTGAACATTATTCGCCTGGATAACACATACAAAACTTATATATATATATATATATATATATATATATATATATATATATATATATATATATATATATATATATATATATGATAAAATAGAAATACAAGCTAAGTATCACTATGTTGATATACCTCATAATTTGTTTGATCGTAGAACGTACTAAATAGATCTTGCCAATTCTCCATTCACCTTAACTGTATAATGAATTTTTTTGTATTTCTTCTTACATGCATTGCCAATTCTAGCAAATTCTCCATGCATTGCTATTTATAACAATTTTGACATTTGAATTGGACGTAAGATTTGTAATGATTGATCAATATATTATTTTATGACTTTATCACAAGTACAGACATATCCTATCATTTACTTTTATGGTCACATCACCCACTCTTATATGTTCGAATCAAATAAATATTTATGCTACAACGAACTTAATACTTTTAAACCAAACAAGAAACTATATGTTAAAATAAAACTTTCACTTAATTGTAAACTAATCGTAGAAAGAAAATTAATCGTCGAACCATGCTCCTCCCCCTCCCCCCAATTAGCGTTTGCCGCATTTTGCGGGTACAAACCGAAATACCCAAAAACCATAAAATTAACCATGGAAAGAAAAACTAATTGTTGAACCTTCCCCTAATACAGCAGTTTTCATATAGATACATTTTAATGGTAATGATATATATCTTGATTCATTGCAATTTTTTTATAAATATAATAGGTTTAAAAAATAAAACTACACGATGTAAGTAAACCATTCAACGAAAAGAAAACATTTGTCGTCTCCCGTAAGTAAATTAATCGGCATCCGGAAATTATTCGCCGAAAAACGATTCGCCGCCCGAAGCATCGTGTGGGTACGCACCTAGTATATATATATATATATATATATATAGATAAGCGATCCGGTGAGGACACTTCTTAAAGTGAGGACTCGTGAGGACACCTTAAAAAAATTGAAAAAAAATAAAACAAAAATATAAGTAATAAAATGGATCATAGTACTATGTTGGAGAAAAAAAATTTCGAAAAAAAACTTGTGGATCATTATTTTTTTTTTATAATGAAACAATGATCCACAAAATAAATTTTTTTGTGTATCATTACTGTTTCTCCATGATCCAAATTTTTTTTTCTAATTTTTTTTGGATCATGATATAGTACTATTCTTGATTTTATGATTTGTATTTTTTTTAAATTTTTTTAAAATTTTTTTAAGGTGTCCTTACGAGTCCTCACCGAAAAAAGAGTCCTCACCGGAACGGGACCCTATATATATATATATATATATATATATATATATATATATATATATATATATATATATATATATATTTATATATATATATATATATATATATATATATATATATATATATATATATATAATCAATTTGGCTACGGTCCGTATATATAAGTAAGGCTAAAGATATTAATGCCGAACTTGTGGCCTCTGTGCTAGGCCGTGAAGCGTGTACCCGGGGCTGCTGGTTTAACCAGTAGTCAGTTGCCTGCAGGGCGTCCTTACGGGGTGGGCGTGTGCTATGCACCAGGGTTTGCCGATTGCGTGTGCGGGTCTAGTCTCTGGCAGCATCTACTTGGAGAAAGGGAAGGTTCAACGGTCTACCGAGCAAAGCATCTCCGGCCGAACAGTCACATATGTACCTAACTATGCTGCAGTATATTACGTACCCGTGTAATAGGATTTATCACTAACTTATATATATATATATATATATATATATATATATATATATATATATATATATATATATATATATATATATATATATATATATATATATTTATATATATATATATATGTTTAATAGAAATGAAAGTGGCGTTGGATGAATATATATATATATATATATATATATATATATATATATATATATATATATATATATATATATATGTTTAATAGAAATGAAAGTGGCGTTGGATGAATATGTTGTTCAAACAAAAGAAACGAAAAAAAGCGCGTGGGATAAAATCCTCCATCAGAAAGCGCGTTAGTAAGGGACTGACGTAGCAAATCACATCATGGACAATTATTAGATAATCACTCTTTAGTGTAGATAAGGATTTTTTAGTGCAGATAAAATCCTCCATATATATATATATATATATATATATATATATATATATATATATATATATATATATATATATATATATATATATATATACCCAAATTGATGGGACATCATATATATATATATATATATATATATATATATATGTATATATATATATATATATATACCCAAATTGATGGGAAATCATATACTAATGATGAGGGGGTTTTTTTTAAGATGACCCTATTATTATTGTTATTATTATTATTACCTTTTATAAAATTATAACTGTTCGTGTTTATTGATAATCAAATGCCACTTTTTTATTCGTTCGAATTTATTCAGTCGTTTATAAATCAAGTGGTTGTATGTAGAATTTATTTTTTTTATAAAATCCTTCGGGTTATACCGTTTGTAAGTAATCGAAATTCATGTTATTATTAGCCGGAAACCGTCATTCTTGATCCGTCGACCCAGTTGTTATTAGCCAGAAATTCATGTTATTATTAGTCGGAAACCGCCATTATAACCGTTCGTGTTTATTGATAATCTAATGCCTCTTTTTTATTCGTTCGTTGTGTCGTAGTTACTTTAAAAAAACTATTGTTTATTGTTACTAAAACGTAAAAATTAAAAAAGCTAAATTCATTAATTTGACATTCGTTCAAATTTGATATAAATGTTTTGATATAATTTGACATAATTTTATAAAATTATAAACACCGTTCATTGTGTCGTAATTAGTTTAAAAAAATTATTATTTATTGTTCCTAAAACGTAAAAATTATAAAACATAAATTTATTGTTATTGTTTTTCTAATAATAATAATAATAATAATAATAATAAATAAAATACTATTAATAGACATAAGACAAAAGAAAAAAACAACAAAAAAACAAAAAATCAAATCAGAATGTATGACTAGATACTAGGGGGTATGTATAGAATCACCCATTCCAAAAAGCCTCTTTAATTAATTTGAAAAAACCTCTACATCTCCATCTTATTAATTGACTCTTGAACACCCAAGAAGAATTGCTAGAAATGTTGGGTCGTGTAGTGCTCGTTGATCAACTCTTGAACGATCAAGAAAAAAAAATACTAGACTGTCGATATTGACGGGTAGTTCTTGTAGGTTTCGGTCCTTCTTTTTTTTCATATTGTTGTTTCAACTGGTTGGTTGATGAAGAATACAAGCACACTGCACATAGACATGTCCTACTTTTCTTGTCGATCTTCAAACTTGCTTTGAGTTTGTGTTTGTTAAATCCGTCCTTTTTGGACTTGACATTTGATCAGATGAACCACATTTAGCGATTATTGAATATTTGTGTGCTTTGTTATTGTAAGTGACAATTGAGACATATTATTGTTTCTTGATAAGAACCTAAAAGCCAATTAGACTTTTTAGTTGTGATTACCATCATGACTCTTAGCAATTTACCGCTATTAATTTGCAAAATTTTACAAAAATTGATGCCATAGCTACCTCTTAATTTGTAATTAAGGAGTTTGATTTCTTTTAACAAGAATATTGCTAATGGTATTGTGATTATGCTACCTAGGTTTATATCTATTCAATGGTGGACTGGTGGACGGGCTTTTTCAAATTTTCAGTTCTTGTTAATTGAACAAATTGTTAACGGTTGACTTGTGTGTTGGATATTGATTGTTACAAAATACATAAAAGATGCATGAAAAGCAATAAAACGAACCATCAAGATTTAGCCATGGAAATGTGTTCATTGATTTATGCAACAACCTATATCTAAAAATGAAGTTTGCAAATTTTGTACATTTTTAGGTGATCTTAATATGTTATTGGGTGATCTTGAGGACCCAAAGGAGAATCTATCTATCATACTTGCATCCCAAGGAATGTAATCCAAGCAAGTTGATACGAGCAAGCACCATAAATCAACCATACAATATATGGTGTGTCGATTTGTCTTGAGCCGCAAAAACCGTAGGATGGTTTTGTGTGTTATCGGTCGAACAAGAGGATGAAGGGAGGAGAGAAGGTCAATGAATTCGTGGTTCTAAGAGGGATCATGAGATCCCAATTTATAGGCATGCAAACTCTTATCCACTTTCTTGCTAACCAAACAATTTAAATTTAACATGTCAATAAGTGTTATTTGAATTAAGATAATTATCCAAATAAGATAAGTATCACATAATAATTATCTTATCATATTACCCTTTAAACTTTTGTTTAATTACAAATTTAATCCATCTCTTTTAGTTTTTATTTAAACTATCAATTTATGATAAATAAAAAGCTAGTCCCTCTATTTATTATTATTATTGCTTTTGGATTGCCATTGTGTATAATCCAATACGCCTATGTATTTATTAGTAGTGTCACCAATTTGTTGTGTTAGTAGACATATGTTATGTCATCCAGTTTAAATATTGAGGTTAAACCTCGAATGTTTGATTCACTATTATATGTAAGTGATCAAGTATCCCATTTGTTCTAGATATCCGTATGAAGTAAGACATGGAATGTCATGACTATTAAAAGTTCAATATTCCATTCATCAATTGAGACTCGTGGTGACCTCAAATGCAAACTGTAGGATTGATCAAATATCAATCCAGTCTAATTATGGCCATACTTTAATTGTCAGCACTGAATCGTTGATGGGGCTAAGGATATCGCTTTTATCATATGTTAGAAGGAGCAAATAAACATTGACCGCATAAACCCCATCACCCCACCCACTTACTATGCTACATATGAACATCTTCTATATGGATCCAGTTACATACAACGTTGTATAACAGACTACGATTCAAGAATCTTATGTATCTCTGTTTTAAAGATATAAGATATAACCATTTTAGGATTACTTATGACACATTCCATGAAGTTATATTTAAGTGCGGGCTACTTCAATAGTTGATATATGTTAAGTACATATGAGTGTAGTCACATCATAATATTGTGTGTATATATATATATATATATATATATATATATATATATATATATATATATATATATATATATATATATATATATATAAAACACCCCGATTTTTCGTAATTTTTTTTTATAATAACGCTAAAAGCACATTAGTGCCAAAGGCACAAAAATGTTAAAAGCACAATAGTGTTAAAAGCACATTAACGTTAAAAGCACAATAGTGCTATCGCTTATTTTAAAATGTTATGTGACAAAATGTAAATCTTTAAAAAAAACTTTACTCATGACATAAAGTCACGTCTAAAAACTGCGGTCCCAACAAAACCATTTAGTTGTAAAGATATTTGAACAACTTCGGGGGTTACAACTTCATACCAAACCAAACCATAGAATGCAAGTTAGGATTACAAACCAGTACATGAGCGAGAATTCGCTCCATCTAAAATCTCAATCTCCTTGGGTCATCTACTTGCTTCTATCTCTTGTGTCTAGAACCTGGGATACATGACATAAAATAAAATACGTAAGACGAAAATGTCTCGTGAGCTACATGAGTTTTAGACTCAAAACATCCTTGAAAATGTTTTATAAGCAATATTATATTTTTGGCACATTTCTTTTCAAACTCCATTGCAAAATAAGTCATATAATATGACATTTACTTTTCAAAACTTCTTTATGATCTAAGTCAAATAGATAACATTTACTTTCAAAATTCTTTGCGAAACCAGCTCATAAAATCTTGAAACTTAAACAATATATTCAAATCAATACGTATCATACATAATAGGTGCACATGTAATGCATGATTCTCACACCAATACAAAACTCACGGGTTTTCTTACCCGCGCCTTAGGTCAAAAAGACCATGTCACATTCGTGACAAAAGTTCGCGGTTATATACCGCGCCTAAAGGTCTATAAAGACCAAAGCTCGCCAAAATAGGAGAATAAATCATCCTATATTGACGCCTGAAAGACTTCTACTTCGCGACGGGAGGTACCATCCCAGTAGAGTCTTGTCCCGTTACGGGGACGTGTCCGGACCTCACTGACTCATGCAATCACACTCTATGCATGCATAAATAAATAACTTTTCTTTTGTACAAGAAATCATATAATGCCATGAGACACATGTACAATAATATAAACATTAACAATTTAAATCTTTCATAAGCATAATAGGCTTGAAAACAAAACAATCTTTCAATCACAGAGTAGGCAATAACATACTTTGTTAATCATTGTAGGCTTGATGCCAAAACAATATTTCAATAACATAGTAGGCTAAGACATACTTTCGTAATCATTGTAGGCTTGATGCCAAAACAATCTTTCGAAATCATCATATAAAAACTTTTATCATCTTAACATACATAGAACGATTTGCATATCATTTAATATTCAAAAGTCATGTAAAAGCTTTGTAAACAACTTGTCATGTACCCCATAGTGGGAAAAAGACACATGTACTCACCTTAGTAGCTAGGTACGTCTAGCTACACTAATCCACTTTCTCTAGCCTTTCGTCGCTTCCAAACGTCCTTCAATCTCTATTAATTTTAATAGAAGATTAGAACGTATTTCGCAACTAAACATAAAACATTTTTCTACTCATTCTTAAAGTATTTCTAGTCATTATCTAATCTCATACTAATGGTTGAGTATGATTCCTAAAGCATCATAACCATTTTGGACAAATTTACCCCTTTTGTCTCGTTTTGACCAAAAAGGGTATTTTTGGGTTCTAAAATGCTATTTTAGCAACTGTCAAATTTTACATCTTTGTAAGCTTATATCAATGCTTAGATGTCAAAACATCTTTCATTTTTCTTTTTTATGTCATTTCGGCAACTTTCAATGGATAAAGTTTCTAAAAATAGAAAGCGTTGAAAAAGCATGTTATTTTACATTTATTTGACATTAATAGGTTCCCAACACTTCATAACATCATCTCATATTCCATTTTATATTCATATGCCTCTACTTAGGCTACAACTAGACCTTTTAGTTTTGACCGTGACTATTTTAGTCATTTCCTTTAGTCTCAAATCTTTTACCCAATTTCATTTCATCATAACACTTTAACATTTTTATGAATAATACTCAAGTTATATTCCATAAATTTTTCAAACCATTGGACACATTACATTAGATTTGTCCATTTTTAACATTTTACCTTTAAAGTGACTTTAATTATTCAACGTGACTCATTCACGGTCAATTAACCAATTTTCATCAAATGATGGAATCCACGATTCCATTCCTTTCTTTCTATTCTCATATTCCAATTCTTAACAAGTAATATCCCCATATTTAATGAACTAATAAGCAAAAATCCATGTATTCAACAAAATTCATGTCAAACCCAAACATTTACAGTTTCTTGTGTGTGTTCTTGAACTCATAAAGAACATAAACCCGAAAATCAATTTCAATTCCAACATTCATTGATAGATTTCAGATTTAACAACTAGGGTTTGAAAATCAAGTTTTTACCTTCAAGTTTAGGTCCAGAAATTTGAAATCAGAAGATATTCTTGACCATCTCAATGGAATTCGGACCAGAAGAAATTCTTTGTCGGAAATCAAATGTTAATTTCGACATGCATTACCGATCTTTACAAACTTCAGAATTTCCTTAGACCAAACATCAAATGTTACCTTGAATCCGATATACATCAGAAAAATTGAAGCTCCATGGCTAAAGTCAGACTGAAAGAAAGCATTTTAGCCCTTTGTCGTCGCCGGAGAACCTCCACCGTCACCCAAAGACGACGCCGGCGTGCAGCCGCCGCTTCCGGCAGTCGGATTCGACCTTAATCTCACGTTTA
Source organism: Cichorium intybus (assembly GCA_023525715.1). Classification (NCBI taxonomy): domain Eukaryota; kingdom Viridiplantae; phylum Streptophyta; class Magnoliopsida; order Asterales; family Asteraceae; genus Cichorium; species Cichorium intybus. Next base: position 136,938,770 of record CM042009.1, read on the forward strand.
CTCTGTCTCTCTCTCTCTCTCTCTCTCTCTCTCTCTCTCTCTCTCTCTCTCGATCTTCTTATGTTCGGCTTAAGCACCAGAATCTCTTGACTGCACTCTCGATTTCAGATTTGCACAACCTTGCTCTCGATTTCCCTCTTTCTCTTCGTCTGATTTGAAATCACGCACACTCAACAAGAGTGTGTGTGGGTGTGATTTATCTGCTTCCCAATCGTTGATTTCTGATTTCAAAATACGTGTATGCGTGTTTGTGTTATCGAGGAGGGATTCGCATCAGAGGATTACGCACAACGGATCTTACAAAACCGGGTTCGACAGCTGGCTTTTGACCTCGTCTGATTTGGGGAGAAATGACGAAAATGTCCTTAAGTGGTTGCCTTAGAAACATTTTCTAACTTTATGTATTACTTTTCCCGATTTTCCCATAGCTATAACTCTTACATATGATATCCATATTTTACAAATTTTATACCTTTAAAAAAGTGGGAATTAGCTTTACAACTTTCACCTACTGACTTAAGTCTAAATATTAATAGATTTTCTGTTGTCAACCTTTGAAAATGACCCTTTGGTCATTTTTGTCACTTTTGGGTCATTCTAAATCCATCATAACTTCTTTGTTATAGCTCTAAATGACCCGAATCATTTTCCTATATTTTTATTATCTCAAATATTACTAAAGTCATCTTGATGACTTTTTCTCAATTCCTCTTAAGTTTTGAGATACTAATTTCCAAAGTTTGCACAATAAATTTTTCACTTTTAGTCCTTTAATCCCCATTTTGCCCTTGTATCCTTAAAACCAAAATTCTAAATAAAATAATACTTATTTATGACTTAATAAATGGTCTTAACACATAATTTCTCATATTTTTACCTTCTTTGACCATTTTGCCCTTATTCCAGACTTAAGACAAAGACGAGTCCTCTTAGTCTAAATTTTACTTGATTTTATAAGACTAAGACGAGTCTTCTTAGTCTAAATTTTACTTTTGACTTTGCAGAGGCATAACTTCTTCGTACGAAATCCAAAACTTGCAAACTTTATACCTTTACTATACTTATATTTATCTATTACTTACATAAAATTTTAGTTGTCACAATTATCTACCCCTTAAAAGGATTCCGTCCTCGAAATCATTATATGGAAAGGGAATTAACTTGCAACTACATAGCTCCACTTGAACTTACACTGCTGCCAAGTCCTCAACTAAATTCCTGCTTCATATTCCTATTGCCTTATGCAATCTTTGTTATAATTATCCCTTTTGATATTATTCAACCTTATTTATCTTGATTCTTTTGCTTAGCTCAATATCACTAAGATATATTCCATTTGAGACCTGGACAACTTCCTTAATCAATTTTTTTTTTGTAACTTTGACTTTTCAAAGTCAACATGCAATCCCATTGCTTTCTCTCCACTAAACATGTTGAATTCCTCAACACTTTTGCTTTCCACTAATCGAGTGCACTAGCATTCACATAATAGAGTTTTGAACCATTTATCCCAAAATAGCATTCTACTTTACTACTCATACTTACTTCCAATCATTAGACTTTTTATTCATAAGCCTTTCTTTCTTTTATATTCTTTCATCTTGATTAACTTAAATATATTATTGGTCATTCTATAATAAAATGCACCTGCATATACTTGTCAACTAGACATTTTCATCATTTATCTCTTTAGTTTTGCGTCTCACTACGCTCCAAATCTCATTGACCATTTGATTCGGTCACTAGGCTTCCACCAATGCCACATTGATACTACTATAGATGATTAGGGATTCATCTATTTCTTGTTACTTCATATGTACCACATCCAATCACTATCAAACGCCTCTTTGCAATGATGTATCACAATATTAAAATTTTAATCCTTGGTACAACTCCCTTACTAAGGACTACCCTTCAAGTAACATACAATATCCTTAGACGACTCTTGAGCTCTTTGCTGAACTTACTTCATCATGTCTCGAAACTTACACTTGCACAATTCTATAAAACAATCATTATAAGATCAAACATCCACGTCTTCCCATCTACCCCTTAAAAGAAAATAAAGGTATTTTCTTTTAGGGTCCAATTCCCTATATCATTGCTATTCATCTCTTTTCACTTTACATTTATCTTGGAATAACTTTAGACATAGCTACAATCTAAATTTCCATTCATCCTTAACCAATTCTTTTCGTGATACGGTCAGATTACCATGTTGCTCGCCATTACACGTATAACCATCTTACCAAACATTGCATCATCTATAAGGTAACCATATTATAGTGAGAAGTTATTAATCTCATCACAGTCAATGCAAGACCTTACCGGTTACCTTCATCCAGGCATTAATTCTAGCTTACTAGCAAAACAATCTTACTAAACCAAAGATGATCATGACATACTATCATAATAAACTTCATTAGTTGTGAATTGTCATCTTACATCATGAGTTACTGTCATTAACCATCGAGTAGAGATGACATACTTTCATTGACTAAACTGGTTAATGCATCATCTTCATCTTGAATCTAGCTTTTGGCAACGAAGAGTTCCTTACAAACAATCCAAGAAGCTTTTAGAAATTCACCACGCATACGTAGCTATAACTCAGTATAGCAAAGGTGTCACTATCTTCTAAAGTTGCATCGCGTACACCTAAGCGTCGTGTCGTCTCTTCATTTTAGCATCTTGTCCGTGAAGAATTATTTTGAACATTGACCTATGCTTAATATCGGCGTTGTGACTTCCACACAGCTGCATCTTAACACCTGCGAGCTCATTTTATTGTCACTTCCCCTGCACTTTAGCTTGGCAATAAACTTTCAGTCCTATATACTAAAATAGCAACCAACTTATCATCCTATAGTGATTCTCAGATGGTTACATCGCATAAAACAAGGCATAATATCATTGTCTTGCTTAAATCTTCTATGTTCTCAATTACGACGATTTAATCTACCAAACTTTTACGTCATGTTTACACACATGTCATGACATACTTGGTCATTCAAAACATGAAATCTTCAGTATACCTTCACATAGTTTAAGTTCACAAAGATACCGAAGCTATAAAAGAGTAAAATATTCGACAGTTCGTACCTTTGCTAGTCTTCCCCCTTCACTTCTTTCACCGTTGGGCTGTTAAGTCATCATATTTTGGGCATGATCCTTGCCCAACCTTTAGATACTTTTACTCGTTATAGTCCTTCAGGTGTGAAAGTCATAACTCCACACATCTTGTCTATTTTGCTTCGTCTTATATTTATCTTATATTATCATATCAGGTTCTTTGCCTAGTACTTACATAAGTACTCCACTTTCATTTTCTCATAACTTATTTGATCGTAACTTTTAGTAATAATACTTAAATTTAAATCCCATGATTGTCCATGGAAGACACACTATGTTATTTCCTTCAATTTTCTTCTTTCCCCTTTTTATACCACCATTTGGTTTGTCTAAAATTACCAAAAGCTCAATACCTTTCCGTTTACATTCTCAGCTATGTATTTTCATACTTCTTTAAATGTTCTCATTCATACTTCATATTATTCTGATATGCACACTTATAGTGCTAATCAGCTTACATAAGGCATACCAATCGCCATACTTTTCTATTTCGGGTTTACAACTACATGGAACATACCCACTATATTATATTTAATAACTTATATAAAACTTGATCTTATTACATAGGTATAACAATCATATGTCATTCGAATTTTAATTCATCTATTCTACTTTCTACTTGTATCTTCTACCAGATTCCCATGATTCCTTCGTGATTCCTCCAATCTCAAATACATATCCTGTGATTATGATAATACGGGCCCATATTATCATAGCCACCTATACATATTTGATTCTGGCATCACCACGGGGTCTCCTGGTTCACTGGCACAAGTTAACTTAATACATTAAAACATATATATTATTAACATTTACCAGGGAATCTTATTGCTTATAAGCAAATACTTGCATATCTGTAAACAACTATGGAAGATAATCACATAATTCCCTAACAGTTCAGCCTTATCTTAGACTTAGCAGTCTAACCCTCCTATAAATCTGCAATCCTATCTTAGGATCTTAAGTTCATCAACCTATCTTAAGGTGCATCCTATAATAGCATGAACTTTCTTGCTTACGGCCTTATATTAAGTTCGTTTTTTCACTAAAGCCTCACACAGTTTAAGCCTAGGTTCGAGCCTCGACACCTAATTCGCTTAAACTATGGCTCTGATACCAACTTGTAACACCCTGATTTTTCGTAAAATTTTTTTTATAATAACGCTAAAAGCACATTAGTGCCAAAGGCACAAAAATGTTAAAAGCACAATAGTGTTAAAAGCACATTAACGTTAAAAGCACAATAGTGCTATCGCTTATTTTAAAATGTTATGTGACAAAATGTAAATCTTTAAAAAAACTTTACTCATGACATAAAGTCACGTCTAAAAACTGCGGTCCCAACAAAAACATTTAGTTGTAAAGATATTTGAACAACTTCGGGGGTTACAACTTCATACCAAACCAAACCATAGAAAGCAAGTTAGGATTACAAACCAGTACATGAGCGAGAATTCGCTCCATCTAAAATCTCAATCTCCTTGGGTCATCTACTTGCTTCTATCTCTCGTGTCTAGAACCTGGGATACATGACATAAAATAAAATACGTAAGACGAAAACGTCTCGTGAGCTACATGGGTTTTAGACTCAAAACATCCTTGAAAATGTTTTATAAGCAATATTATATTTTTGGCACATTTCTTTTCAAACTCCTTTGCAAAATAAGTCATATAATATGACATTTACTTTTCAAAACTTCTTTATGATCTAAGTCATATAGATAACATTTACTTTCAAAAATTCTTTGCGAAACCAGCTCATAAACTCTTGAAACTTAAACAATATATTCAAATCAATACGTATCATACATAATAGGTGCACATGTAATGCATGATTCTCACACCAATGCAAAACTCATGGGTTTTCCTACCCGCGCCTTAGGTCAAAAAGACCATGTCACATTCGTGACAAATGTTCGCGGTTATATACCGTGCGTAAAGGTCTATAAAGACCAAAGCTTGCCAAAATAGGAGAATAAATCATCCTATATTGACGCCTGAAAGACTTCTACTTCGCGACGGGAGGTACCATCCCAGTAGAGTCTTGTCCCGTTACGGGGACGTGTCCGGACCTCACTGACTCATGCAATCACACTCTATGCATGCATAAATAAATAACTTTTCTTTTGTACAAGAAATCATATAATGCCATGAGACACATGTACAATAATATAAACATTAACAATTTAAATCTTTCATAAGCATAATAGGCTTGAAAACAAAACAATATTTCAATCACAGAGTAGGCAATAACATACTTTGTTAATCATTGTAGGCTTGATGCCAAAACAATATTTCAATAACATAGTAGGCTAAGACATACTTTCGTAATCATTGTAGGCTTGATGCCAAAACAATCTTTCCAAATCATCATATAAAAACTTTTATCATCGTAACATACGTAGAACGATTTGCATATCATTTAATATTCAAAAGTCATGTAAAAGCTTTGTAAACAACTTGTCATGTACCCCATAGTGGGAAAAAGCCACATGTACTCACCTTAGTAACTTGGTACGTCTAGCTACACTAATCCACTTTCTCTAGCCTTTCGTCGCTTCCAAACGTCCTTCAATCTTTATTAATTTTAATAGAAAATTAGAACGTATTTCGCAACTAAACATAAAACATTTTTCTACTCATTCTTAAAGTACTTCTAGTCATTATCTAATCTCATACTAATGGTTGAGTATGATTCCTAAAGCATCATAACCATTTTGGACAGTTTTACCCCTTTTGTCTCGTTTTGACCAAAAAGGGTATTTTTGGGTTCTAAAATGCTATTTTAGCAACTGTCAAATTTTTACATCTTTGTAAGCTTATATCAATGCTTAGATGTCAAAACATCTTTCATTTTGCTTTTTTATGTCATTTCGGCAACTTTCAATGGATAAAGTTTCTAAAAATAGAAAGCGTTGAAAAAGCATGTTACTTTACATTTATTTGACGTTAATAGGTTCCCAACACTTCATAACATCATCTCATATTCCATTTTATATTCATATGCCTCTACTTAGGCTACAACTAGAACTTTTAGTTTTGACTGTGACGATTTTAGTCATTTCCTTTAGTCTCAAATCTTTTACCCAATTTCATTTCATCATAACACTTTAACATTTTTATGAATAATACTCAAGTTATATTCCATAAAATTTTCAAACCATTGGACACATTACATTAGATTTGTCCATTTTTAACACTTTACCTTTAAAGTGACTTTAATTATTCAACGTGACTCATTCACGGTCAATTAACCAATTTTCATCAAATGATGGAATCCACGATTCCATTCCTTTCTTTCTATTCTCATATTCCAATTCTTAACAAGTAATATCCCCATATTTAATGAACTAATAAGCAAAAATCCATGTATTCAACAAATTCATGTCAAACCCAAACATTTACAGTTTCTTGTGTGTGTTCTTGAACTCATAAAGAACATAAACCCGAAAATCAATTTCAATTCCAACATTCATTGATAGATTTCAGATTTAACAACTAGGGTTCGAAAATCAAGTTTTTACCTTCAAGTTTAGGTCCAGAAATTTGAAATCAGAAGATATTCTTGACCATCTCAATGGAATTCGGACCTGAAGAAATTCTTTGTCGGAAATCAAGTGTTAATTTCGACATGCATTACCGATCTTTACAAACTTCAGAATTTCCTTAGACCAAACATCAAATGTTACCTTGAATCCGATATACATCAGAAAAATTGAAGCTCCATGACTAAAGTCAGACTGAAAGAAAGCATTTTAGCCCTTTGTCGTCGCCGGAGAACCTCCACCGTCACCCAAAGACGACGCCGGCCTGCAGCCGCCGCTTCCGGCAGTTGGATTCGACCTTAATCTCACGTTTACTCTCTCTCTCTCTCTCTCTCTCTCTCTCTCTCTCTCTCTCTCTCTCTCTCTCTCTCTCTCTCTCGATCTTCTTATGTTCGGCTTAAGCACCATAATCTCTTAGGTGTGATTGATCTGCTTCCCAATCCTCGATTTCTGATTTCAAAATGGGTATTGGTAAAAAACCCCCCTCATTATTAACTGATGATGTCCCATCAATTTGGGTTTCTTTATATATATATATATATATATATATATATATATATATATATATATATATATATATATATATATATATATATATATATATATATATATATATATATATATATATTAATTATGATATTTTTTTAATTAGTTTGTTTTTTTGTAATTTTATAACTATTTTTAATTGTTTTTATTTAATATAAATACTTATTTTGGTATTTATAATTTAAATATTATTCTAAATTTTTGACGTTTAGTTCGAATATGTTTTCTAATGTATTTTTTTAACGTTTTGTTCGTTGGTATCATTTAACGTTGTAATTTAGTAATTTTTTTCCTAATTTTTTACGTTTTGTTTGAATACATTGTTATATGTTTTGTTCGTTTATATCGGCGGAAAGTTATTAAATAACGTTGATTAGACTTATGAGTTTGTATTTTCTAATTTTTGACGTTTTGTTTGAAACATTTTTATATGGTTTGTTCGTTTATATCGTTTATATATTTTGTTCGTTTCTAATTTTTTTACGTTTTGTTTGAATATATTTTCTAATTTTTCTAATTTTTGATGTATTAATTTTCTAATTTTTTAATTTTTGACTTTTTATATCGGTGATGGAAATTGTGCAAATTGTTGTTTCCACCGATATAAAACGTCAAAAATTAAAAAATTAGAAAATTAAAACATCAAAAATTATAAAATTTAGAAAATATATTTAAACAAAACGTAAAAAATTAGAAACGAACAAAACATATAAACGATATAAACGAACAAACCATATAAAATGTTTTCAAACAAAACGTCAAAAATTAGAAAAAAAAAACTAAATTACAATGTTAAATGATACCAACGAACAAAACGTTAAAAAAACACATTAGAAAACGTATTCAAACTAAACGTCATAAAGCTAGAATAAAATTTAAATTATAAATACCAAAATAAGTATTTATATTAAATAAAAAAAATTAATAATAGTTATAAAATTACAAAAAATAATAATTAAACAAAATCATAGCATATATATATATATATATATATATATATATATATATATATATATATATATATATATATATTAAAATAAACCCAAATTGATAGGACATCATATGTTAATGATGAGGGGTTTTTTTTAAGATGACCCTTTCAAAATATGTGTATGCGTGTTTGTGTTATCGAGGAAGGATTCGCATCAGAGGAATACGCACAACGGATCTTACAAATACGGGTTCTACAGCTGGCTTTTGACCTCGTCTGATTTGGGGAGAAATGTCGAAAATGTCCTTAAGTGGTTGCCTTAGAAAAATTTTCTAACTTTATGTATTACTTTTCCCGATTTTCCCATAGCTATAACTCTCACGTATGATATCCATATTTTACAAATTTTATACCTTTAAAAAAGTGGGAATTAGCTTTACAACTTTCACCTACTGACTTAAGTCTAAATATTAATAGATTTTTTGTTGTCAACCCTTGAAAATGACCCTTTGGTCATTTTTGTCACTTTCGGGTCATTCTAAATCCATCATAACTTCTTTGTTATAGCTCCAAATGACCCGAATCTTTTTCCTATATTTTTATTATCTCAAATATTACCAAAGCTATCTTGATGACTTTTTCTCAATTCCTCTTAAGTTTTGAGATACTAATTTCCAAAGTTTGCACAATAAATTTTTCACTTTTAGTCCTTTAATCCCCATTTTGCCCTTGTATCCTTAAAACCAAAATTCTAAATAAAATAATACTTATTTTTGACTTAATAAATGGTCTTAACACATAATTTCTCATATTTTTACCTTCTTTGACCATTTTGCCCTTATTCCAGACTTAAGACTAAGACGAGTCCTCTTAGTCTAAATTTTACTTGATTTTATAAGACTAAGACGAGTCTTCTTAGTCTAAATTTTACTTTTGACTTTGCAGAGGCATAACTTCTTCGTACGAAATCCAAAACTTGCAAACTTTATACCTTTTCTATACTTATATTTATCTATTCCTTACATAAAATTTTAGTTGTCACAATATATATATATATATATATATATATATATATATATATATATATATATATATATATATATATATATATATATATATATATAGGCTTAGGAAAGAACCAGACCAACCCGAGAAAAAAACCGAATCGAGAAGGAGTATACACAAGAACCGAAACTGGACCTAAAATGTAATCCTTGGTTTCAGGTTCAGGTTCAGGTTCAGGTTCAGGTTCAGGTTCAGGTTCAGGTTCAGGTTCAGGTTCAGGTTCAGGTTCAGGTTCAGGTTCAGGTTCAGGTTCTGGTTCTGGTTCTGGTTCAGGTTCAGGTTCAGGTTCAGGTTCTGGTTCTGGTTCTGGTTCTGGTTCTGGTTCTGGTTCTGGTTCTGGTTCTGGTTCTGGTTCTGGTTCTGGTTCTGGTTCTGGTTCTGGTTCTGGTTCTGGTTCTGGTTCTGGTTCTGGTTCTGGTTCTGGTTCTGGTTCTGGTTCTGGTTCTGGTTCAGGTTCTGGTTCTGGTTCAGGTTCAGGTTCAGGTTCAGGTTCAGGTTCAGGTTCAGGTTCAGGTTCAGGTTCAGGTTCAGGTTCAGGTTCAGGTTCAGGTTCAGGTTCAGGTTCAGGTTCAGGTTCAGGTTCAGGTTCAGGTTCAGGTTCAGGTTCAGGTTCAGGTTCAGGTTCAGGTTCAGGTTCAGGTTCAGGTTCAGGTTCAGGTTCAGGTTCAGGTTCAGGTTCAGGTTCTGGTTCTGGTTCAGGTTCAGGTTCAGGTTCAGGTTCTGGTTCTGGTTCTGGTTCTGGTTCTGGTTCTGGTTCTGGTTCTGGTTCTGGTTCTGGTTCTGGTTCTGGTTCTGGTTCTGGTTCTGGTTCTGGTTCTGGTTCTGGTTCTGGTTCTGGTTCTGGTTCTGGTTCTGGTTCTGGTTCTGGTTCTGGTTCTGGTTCTGGTTCTGGTTCTGGTTCTGGTTCTGGTTCTGGTTCTGGTTCTGGTTCTGGTAGAACCGAGACATCAAAATTTGGGCTATAACTTATGCTTACGGTTGTTCGGTTCCGGACTAGGTAATTGTCACCAAAAAAGATAAAAATACTTGTTAATTTATAATCACATAAATCACACAAACACTGAAAATTGTTAAATTACAAATCACATACACTACAAATAAAACTACATTTGGTGACACAAAGTTTTAGTAACATTTTGCTTTTCTATCACTATAGCATGCTTTTAGTGGCATATTCTTTTATGCCATTATAACTTTTAATAGATATAGTGACACTTCCATTTTATGACACTATTTCCCTAACTTTACATTTTTTGACACTAATTTTGTTATATATAATTAATACCCCATATGTAAAACTTGAAAACCCCAAATGTAAAAGAACTTAAAAAAATTTCAGTTCCATCCTCCTTCTTACCTAACTGGAAAACGAAAAAGTGTATAGGAATCATGCTTCAAGTTCGTAGCATTTGGAATGAGTCCATTCTCCATAGTTGTCTACAATGCCCTTGCTCTGCCGCTCTGCTCCGCCCCTACTTTGCAGGTCTGTTCTGTTCCACCCCTGCTCCGCTCAACCGTTCTGCCCTAGATCATCCTTATATTCCTTTGTCATTATGAGGAAAATCAAAAGGTAACTCTCACTTATTTCTTTCACTCGACTCCAAACCCCCATCTTCTTTAAAATTTACGTGCTTTCTTCCTAACTCTTAGATCACCAAACCAGATAAAGTAGTTAGGGATTACATGTGAATCTTCAAGGCTTACAAGAAACACACAAAAGTTCGTAACAAATTCTACCACTATTCTTGCAAGCTGTTTTGTGAAAAATAGATACATAACTGGAAAAAATTACCACAGAGAGAAAGTTGTTTGAAACTCAGTCTAGTTTCCAGAAAGGTACGACACTTGTCATTTGGACGTATGTTTGTGAGTTATGGTCAAAACACTGGACAGGGGTTAAAAAGGGCTTAATCGAGAAAAATCACAAAAGTGCCTTATTAAGTCCTTAATGCATCAAGAGCTTAGGAATCAGATGTTTGAGAATATGTAACATGTTTTAAGAAGTTTATAAAGACAAGTTTTGGTATCACAAGTATGAGCTTAATTCATAAATAATTTAATACCTAAATACTTTAAGACTAAAAGTAAACGAGAAATAACTAATAATAAGCGACGAGTAATACATGAACTAAATACCAATTTTAAATGAATATGTAATTGGTCTTAATAAGAGTTTATGTTGCAAAGGTCTTAATGGTTTAAGGTCTTTTGGTAAAGGCTTAATGAACAAGTAAAAGAAGTTAAAATGAATACTATGTAAGAAGTATTAAATGACAAGTTGATCATGATCTAAGTAGGATCCATTGATAATATTTGTAGGATATTAAATGATATGTTTGATGGTTGGCAATTGGATCGTTGCTAGCAACACAGTGGTATCAGGTGAGTTACGTTAACTCATCTATTATGTTAACGGTGCATGTAATGTGCTATGTGTAATGTGAATGTATGTTTATAGTTTTTTAGTGGTTGTGTAGTATGTGTATGTGGTATGCATGTGTTGTCCATGAAGTACAGTGGTAAAGTGGACAACGTATGCATATGTAACTTATGTCCATGAAGTACGGTGGTGAAGTGGACAAGGCTGACTATGAAGTATGGTGGTGAAGTGGTTCAGCTGGTCACGAAGTACCGGTGGAAGAAGTGGCCAGTGGCAGAGGTACATGAGACAACCCTTTAGGGAATCGACCCGTGTATAGGAGTTGGTACCAACAATATGTGCTTAGTATAATGTGATGCTCTCATGTTATGTTAAGTTAAGCTATGTTATATGTTTGTGTATGTATAAAAGTGATACTTGAATGCATGTGATTGGTATAATATGTGAGTACTATGTTTCTCACTAAGCGTTTCTGTTTACCCGTTGAACTCTAACGTTTTAGGTTTAAGGGTATTTTTTGGAAGGACACGGCGTGATCGCTCCGAGCTCGTATCAAAGCAAATGAAGGGGCCGTTATAAGTAAAAATGTTATATTAAGTATTCTGCTCATATTTAATGTGTTATTCAAATTATACATTGTTGGAAAATGTTTTATGGAAAAATACAACGTCACTTATATAAGTATTTTGTTAAGTTAAGATTATTTACATTCAAATAGTTTCGTGAAAAGTTTTAACACTACACTCTGGTAAATTCTTATTTTAATTTTATGAAAATTTTTGATAGATTTATTTAGATGTTTTATTATTAATATTTTCAAAAAATAATTACGGTGTTACAGACATGTACTCAGATTGAAGACACTTGAGATGAGGATTTGTAGTGTAAGAATGTTTAGAAGGTCAGACTTTGTAATGGTTTATTTAAAGTATGTTTTTATATTGATTGTTACAACCTCACTATGTTGAAGTTATAAACTTTACTCTGAATTTTGGGATTGTAGTTTTTGCACTTTAAACTCTGGAAACTTTTGAGTAAAATCTTTTGGCTTTTAAGAAATTTTAAAACTATTGTAGCAAGGATGGTTCACTTGCCTACAAGACTGTTTCATACCTTTCGGTTCTGAATTTCGTACTAGTGATGGATGACACACCCTATGTTGACTTAGGGGCAAGGACATATTGATATATACTAACCATTATTGGTGTTACTATATAGTTGTTGTTCCATGTGCAAGCAGAATTCTTTTGAGAATATGTCTACTGACACAACAAGTTATTAACACTGTTACATATGTATGAGCCTATTGGGTTACACACAACGTACAATGCAAGTTCTAGATGGCAAGAGAAATTTTATGAGGGACTAGTTTATTAATTCATCATATGTATGACGACTTAATTAGAAACTATAATAAGCTAATGGAATTAACTTGAAGTTAACCATCTTTATGTTATGAGATGATAATAACCCTTATGGTGATATACTTATCTTAATAACAAAGATATGATTTGGAAGATTTTGATAATGATAAAATCTCCTCACCTGTTCCACTCCCTCAATTCGCACTATCTCTCTATTTTTTGCTCTTTCCTTCAACCGAGAACAAAAACACATACACATACATTGGTTATGTTAGTGTTCAAGAGTTTGAAGATTTTAGACACATTCACATATTGTGCGTGTATGTTTTAAAGATAAAGGAAGTTCTTGCTTACTTTCGTGGACTAACATCCACAAGAAGGCGAATTGCTACTTTGAAGTGGATGCACAATAAAGGATCTTTATTTTGGGTTCTAGAAGATCATCCACACTATCTGTGGTTTTCTCTTGACTTCTTCTTATTTCTTGTGTTGCAAGTCATCGATGCACATGGTTTTATGGGTGAATCGTAATGCTTCTGTTGCTATTTTTTATGTTTTAAGAAGCATCATAATCCAACATTATGTAAGTTTTTCTACATCCAAGTTTAAAATTACGAGTCAAATATTTTCTTTATTGATTCCACTTTGCATAGTTAGGGGCTGTTTGATTCCAATATCTGAATGAAGAACTGAATAATTCCACCCTCTTGATGGTTAAAAAAAATATGTTTTTGTTTAACCATTCAAAGAAAGTTCCATAGTTTTTGATTCATTTATAGGTTGTTTTGTAAGTCTCTTAATGGTTCCATTAAAAGGTAAACTCTGGATCGTTAATCATCCAAGTGTTTGGTGAACTCAAGTTTTACTTTTGACCGATTAAGAGGCTCTGGATGGTTTATTGTTGACACCATCTCTAAATCATTCGTTAATTTGAAAACACCCTCGTTGCCTCTCATAACAATGTCATCACGTTTCTATTTTCCCATAATATTATCACAGGACCTAATAATAAGCACGCATACCACCTCCCCATAGCCATCGACACCATCAGATCTACCACTTGCCCCTTGCTCACTCTCCTGGTGTAGACGATGGTCGCCATCCACCATCAGAAACTTGCAAAAGCACACACTGCAAAGGCCACATCTCGGTTTCGGTCCATTCTTCTCTCGCCTCTTTTTTATGAATGCTTGGATACAAAGAGGATCATATCATGCAACAACACACATGCTTGGTTTTAACTTTTAGAGACTCTATCATGATGTAGAATGCATCTAAAAAGACACACTTGCAAGTCGATTTCCTTGTAGGATATATGTGTATATCTTGATGACTTGATGTACTTATTTTTTTTAAATATATTTCTTTTTCTTTTCTTCTTTCATCATGTTATTGCAGTGTTCTAAAAGGCGTGCCATGGCGCGCACCAAGGCGTGCCATGACGTGGCGCGACTTCGTCGTTCCGAAAACCCTCATGGCGGCGCTATTAGGCGTGGTGCATGACAAGGCGAGCCATGGCGTGCAATGGCGCGTTATGGCGCGAGTTTTTACGATTTTCGGCCCGTTTTTCTTCTTTTTCTTGTATTTCTTGATTGTGCATAAAACATTTGAGTTTTTGTTAATTTTTTGTTATTAGTTATTGATAAAATACTTCTAAAAACCTGATATGTTTGATATAAATCTATATTTATGTATATAATATAATTATACATCCATATAAAATTGCCGCCTTACATCACGTCTTGAAAATGCCATGACTCGCCAAGGCTCATAAAACTTAAGGCTTGACATTGCCGACACGTTGCGCCTCATGCCATTTAGAACCTTGGGTTATTGAAACGAAAATACACGTGTATTAGAATTGCATGGATAATAAAATGTGGATCAAAGAAAATGATTATAGTAAACATATAAATTAGGGCAAAATCCAGAAAAGTCTCACCTATTATTAGGTGATATTAAAAAAAACCCTTGTATTATATTTGTGTTTAAAAAACCCAACATATTTTTGATTACCTTTTAAAATAACCCAACTTGCCGGTTAAACTCAATAATTACCGGTTAATTTAATGACGTGGATAAAAGAAATTAAAAACTTGAATACGTGGAAAGCCTACTTGAAATGTGTTGTGTTTAACAGCAAATATTAGTAGGAACCTGGAATTAGATTTAACATAAAAAAATTCAACTCATTCAAGCCTTCGTCAAGGATGCAATAGCTTTTCCATTCCAGCCGCAACATCAATGATCAAACCCTTCATGTGTCTCCGCTTCCGCTAAAACATGCAAATCTTCGTTTTCAAAGGATCAAACTTCAATCACACTTTTTCCCAAACCTGCCTTTCGCTGAGCCTTTTGCCCCAAATAATGATTTTAGCTCCAGTCTCCTTTTCCATCCTCTTTTGTGTATTATCTCTTGGCTAATTACAGCTTCTTCTGGAGCTTGGGTAACCTATAATTAACAGGGGGTTTAAAGGCAGTGATTTCTTTTAATAATCCGTGACATAGTCTCTTGTCTCTCTCTCTCTGTTAAGCCTTTATTCCTTTGCTCGATATTCTCTGGTGTTTATTATCATACATCGGGTTTGGCAAAGGAGACCTAGCACCTTCTGGACGATCGTCTAACTGTTGACCAAACTGTAAAATTCTACTAATTTCCATACGCCTAGCATTCAAAGCTTGAATTTCAGGATCCATCTCCATACCTCCAGTTAAATCTTTCATGAAATCCGGCAACTGAAACACAGGCTTCGGCTCATCATTCGCCCAACGATCCGATTGCTCGATCCTTCATGATTTTCTTTGTTTTACGAGCCAGTTGCTCGATCTCGACGAAGATGTAAATGACGATGCCATTTGCTGATAATTGTTATGAAATTTTGTGAACAAATTCGCATACCTCATCAACCGATTGAAATTGATTTACTCTTCAATGTTTTGAATTCGATTTCATCTACAAAGGTTGTTGTTACACATTTTGAGCTTTCCCTGTGAATGATTAGTCGAACAAGGATTTGACTGCATAACCTAATAAATCTGAGAACGACATGAGTGAGTCTTTCATCATGGGGAACATAAATGTTCGGACTTAAAAACAAACTTGGCATGATTAAGCCCACTAGGTTCACCGGACATGAATCATCGATGGGATTATGATCATGTTTCACCGGTTGTGGTGTCCGGGAACCAACAGCTCCGTTGACGGCTTCATCGTCTACCTGAATGTCAACAGCAGCAGCGACTTGCTAGAGCTTGATCCAGGTTTAGCGATCCCAACCATACATTCTTTGTCCCTCTCCAGTCTCCACATCTCCATCTCTCCCACCACCGAAACTGATCCAACTTTTGCATCGGCGTACCGGAGAAATAAAAAAGACAATATTGTTATTCTTTGTTTACATGTAGGAAAAAATATTATTTTATGTCAAATAAGAAAGTTCACCGGTAATTAAAGGTGAAAGGGGCTTTCTTAAAAGGTAAAAAACTTTATGTTGGGTTTTATTGAACATAAAAATTATATAAAGGTTTTTCGGTATGTACCATGATAAATAGTTGTGTTTTTGTGTATTTAACCCTATAAATTATTTATCAAATTGCTAAAATTATTAGTTAAAAGGTATGTTAATTTTATTAATTTGATAGTTTTACAAATATATATAAACTTTTTATTAAATTGGTGAGTTATTTTCGTAAGTGGGTAAAGTTGTTTTTATTCAATTGATGAAAATTTACGAAATTGTTTTTAAAGTTTATCTTGTATTCTTTTTCTTTTCATTCCATGTATCTATTCAATTACTTTACCAGTCTCATTTAGAACCAAATTTATTAAGCATTTGAATCATTAAACATTAAAACATTTAAAAATTACAAAACTAACTCCTGAAAATTTCATCTAGAGGTTACCCAACAACTTAAATTCTTTTCACCTTATCGTATCATAGGGATTTTCTAACATGTGCCCTAAGGCACACATAATAATCATTAATTATGTTGAATATTCTTATTGGAACTAGCATTTCATATTAATGATAAAATATTAGGAGACAATAATAGAAGGGTAAATCAAGAAAAGAATACAAAACCTAAGGTAATTAATATGAAATACTATTTCCAATAAGAATATTCAACATAATTAATGATTTTTATGTGTGTCCTTAGGGCACATGTTAGAAAATCCCCGTATCATATACTAAAAAATTGTCATTTTAACTATTTTTTCAAATGTTCGAAGGTTTATTCTTTAAAACATTGTTTCAAATGTTCTGTTATGAATAATTATATCGACAATAAAATAAAATAAAAATTAATACGATAAAGAAAAATAAATGTGGACACAATGATTTAACGTGGAAAAACTCTTTCGGGAAAAAACCACGGGCACAACCGATGATAATCACTATATGAGAAAAATGAGGAGGTTACAAGATTTGGAACTGAAAAATGTATATCTCTCTTTTCTTTTTAATACATAGAGCCTCACTATATATATATATATATATATATATATATATATATATATATATATATATATATATATATATATATATATATATATATATATATATATATATATATATATATATATATATATATATATATATATTGTTTTTGGACATCTTTAATTGCAAAATGAGCATCCCTATTTATAGGGATGATCTGCCGAAAATTGCAGTAATGGTTGAAAAATGAATTGTGGGCGCCTGACATGGAGTTGTTGAATAATTGAATTTTTTTCGTCGTTCAAAACTCACCACGTGCAAAATTGTAATGTGAATTTGATTTTGATTACTATTCATGTGGGGCCCACATGAATTATTTGTTTTCCTTTTTCTTTGCTTTTCAAGTCAATCATTCACAATCTCCACCTTGACTTTAAAAGCAATAAGTAATCAAACAACTCCACCTTGAGACGAATTTACATTTGTAGAACTCCTCATTATAAAATCATCGTGTGCCGACAATCCTTGGAATTAGATTGTCATACCAACCAAGCTTGAGCAAAGCTCAAACTTAGTTGCTGGAACCGGCTTCGTCATCATATCTGCCGGATTGTCATGAGTGCTAATCTTTTGAACTTGAATATCACATTTGGAAATAGCATCTCGAATAAAGTGATAACGTACATCAATATGTTTCGTTCTCTCATGAAACATTTGATCTTTTGTAAGATAAATAGCACTTTGACTATCACAAAAAATCTTTGTTGGAGATGTGTCTCCACAAAGTTCACCGTATAAATTTCTTAACCAAATAGCTTCCTTACAAGCTTCAGAAATTGCCATGTACTCTGCTTCAGTTGTGGATAAGGCGACAGTGTTCTGTAGACTTGCCTTCCAACTCACAGCACATCCACCAATGGTAAAAACGTAACCTGTCAAAGATCTTCTTTTATCTAAATCTCCAGCATAATCAGAATCTACATAGCCCACCAGTCCTTTACCAGAAGTTCCAAATTGTAAACATGCATTGGAAGTACTGCATAAATATCTAAGAATCCATTGAACAGCTTTCCAATGCTCTTTTCCTGGGTTAGCCATATATCTGCTAACAACGCTTAAAGCGTAAGATAAATCAGGGCGAGAACATACCATGGCATACATTAGAGAACCAACTGGACTAGAATATGGAACTTTCGCCATGTTGTTAATTTCATCATCTGTCTTTGGACAATATGCTGAAGACAGTTTGAAATGTACAGCTAACGGAGTACTCACTGGCTTGGATTTATGCATGTTGAATCTTTGAAGAACTTTCTCAATATACCTCTTTTGACTTAGGTATATTTTTCCATGTTGTCTGTTACGAGTAATTTCCATACCAAGAATTTTCTTGGCTGGACCTAAGTCTGTCATCTCAAACTCTTTGCTTAGTTGTGCTTTCAGTGTTGCTATCTCTAGTTTATCTTTTGCAGCAATCTACATATCATCAACATAAAGAAGCAGATATATTGATGAACCATTGACTGACTTAAAATAAACATAACTATCATAATATGATCTTTTAAAATTCTGAGATAGCATAAAAGAGTCAAACTCTTATACCATTGCCTTGGGGACTGCTTTTAACCCATAAAGAGATTTCTTCAATCTACATACCAAGTTCCCTTTTCCAGGGATAATGAAGCCTTCAGGTTGCTCCATATAAATATCTTCCTCCAATTCACCATGTAAAAATGCAGTTTTGACATCTAACTGCTCAAGCTCATAGTTATGCATGGCAACAATACTAAGTAAAGTACGAATTGATCTATGCTTAACAACAGGAGAGAAGACATCAGTAAAATCAATGCCTGGAATTTGGCTATAGCCTTTAGCAACTAACCTTGCTTTAAATCTTGCTTCCTCATTAGGAGTAATACCTTCTTTTCTTTTGAAAATTCATTTGCAGCGGATAGGCTTCTTTTCTTTTGGTAATTTCACCAACTCCCAAGTGTCATTCTTTTCAAGAGATTCCATTTCATCATGCATGGCAGTTATCCATTTGTTGCAATGTTCTGAAGTAATGGCTTCCGTGTAAGTTGAAGGTTCTTTGATACCTTCAATTTCTTCAACAACGTTTAAAGCATAAGCAACAATATTTGCTTCTTCTATCAGTCTCTTGGGAGGATGAATGACCCTCCTAGGTCTATCAGTTGCTATAGAACATTGTGGTTGGTGAGTAGGAGTAGGAGTTGAAGACTCTTGCTCAACTGATGGATTTTGATCAATAGAGTTTTCTTTTTCTAGTGTATGTTCTGAGTTAACAGATTGCTCCACCTGCACACTTGTCTTTTGTTGACTTTCAACAGGAATATTAGTAGAAGAATCTTTATGTAGCATAGTTGATTCATTAAATACTACATTTCTACTAATCACGATCTTTTTAGTTTCAGGACACCATAACTTATATCCTTTCACACCAGACTTGTAACCAAGAAAGATACATTTAATTGACATGGGCTCTAATTTTCCATTATCAACATGAGCATAAGCAGGGCAACCAAAAATTCTTAAATCTGAATAGTTTGCTGGGGAGCTAGACCATACCTCAATAAGAGTCTTTTTATCAAGTGGAATATAAGGTGACATGTTAATTAGATAACATGCAGTAGAAGCAGCTTCTGCCCAAAAACGCTTAGATAATCCTGCGTTAGATAACATACAACGGGCCTTGAAATAATGGTTCTGTTCATACGTTCAGCTACACCATTTTGTTGAGGTGTGTGAGAAACGGTGTAGTGTCTAACAATTCCTTCTAGTTTACAATATGAATTAAATTCATTTGAACAAAACTCTATACCATTATCTGTGCGAAGCTTTTTGACCTTCTTACCGGTCTGGTTTTCCACCATGACTTTCCATTCTTTGAATGTAGAGAATGCTTCAGATTTAAGCTTCAAGAAATATGGCCAAACTCTTCTTGAATAATCATCAATAATTGTCAACATATAACGAGCACCTCCTAGTGATGCTTCTTGAGATGGTCCCCATAAATCAGCATGTACATACTCCAAAATGCCTTTTGTAGTATGTACTGAGGTGTTAAATTTTACCCTCTTGTGCTTGCCAAAAATACAATGTTCACAGAATTCCAGTTTACCAATGCATTGGCCATCAAGCAATCCTCTTTTGCTTAATGCTGTTAAACCAAGTTCACTCATATGCCCAAGACGCATATGCCACAGGTTAGTAGTATCAGAAATAGAAGATGAATTTGAAGTAACATTGGAATAACCTGTTACTGTTGTACCCCGAAGATGATACAGGTTTGCTCATTTGATATCGGCTTTCATGACAATCATAGCGCCTTTTGAAACCTTTAAAACTCCACCTTCACCGGAATATTTGTACCCTTTAAGATCTAGAGTACTTAAAGAAATAAGGTTTCTTTTCAAACCTGGAACGTGTCAAACATCAGACAAAGTTCTGACAACACCATCAAACATCTTGATTTGAATGGAACCAATTCCAGTGACTTTATATGGTGCATTATCACCTATTAATACGGAGCCACCTTCTATAAATTGATAGTTTGTAAACCAGCTTCTGTTTGGACTCATGTGAAAAGTACAAGCTGAGTCAAGAATCCATTCATCATTGATTTTTAGGATCCCTGCAAAAGCTACAAGAACATCTCTATTAGAATTATTTTCAGCAGCATAAGTAGCTTTTCCTTCATCATCTTGATTTGGTTTGGGGTTTTGATTAGCAGCTCTTTTCTCCTTGTTCTTCAACTTGTAACATTCAGAGATATCATGTCCTTCCTTTTTGCAATAGTTGCATGACTTGGAACGTCTGGATCTAGATTTGCTTTTGGAATTTCTTTTGTTCTTGCCTTTGGAATCATTCTTATCTGTTGGTCTGCCACGAACTGCCAGACTTTCTCCTTTAGAACTTGAACCTTCAGTGGATACCATATCTTTCATCTTTTCTTTTGCATGCAAAGCTTCATAAACTTCGTGAAGAGTTAAAGTATCACGACTATATAATATGGTATCTCTAAAGTTTGAATAAGAACTAGGCAAAGAACATAAAGGAATTAAACCCAAATCCTCTTCATCATATTTTACCTCCATAGCTTCAAGATCAGTGATGATCTCTTTAAACGTCGAAAG
Source organism: Cichorium intybus (assembly GCA_023525715.1). Taxonomy (NCBI): domain Eukaryota; kingdom Viridiplantae; phylum Streptophyta; class Magnoliopsida; order Asterales; family Asteraceae; genus Cichorium; species Cichorium intybus. Next base: position 136,960,326 of record CM042009.1, read on the forward strand.
ATGATCCAGCAACGATCCACCTTCTTGCATCTTAAGCGAAAATAATTTTTATTTAAGGTGCATCTTACTTGTGAGATCTTTGGTCATACAAATTTGTTCCAATTTTAGCCATAAAGTGGCGGCAGTACTTTCTTTCATAACTTCCTGCAAAATATTGTTAGATAAATGAAGATGGATATGAGAGAGAGCCTTACGATCTTTACGATCCTTTTCTTCATCTGACCAAGACGCAGACATTTTTTCTCGGCCTAACAAAGCATCATCAAGGTCCAACTGAGCCAATACAGCTCGCATTTTTACTTGCCATAATGAAAATATTGTATCTCGATCCAACAATGGAATATCGTATTTCAAAGTAGCCATGTCGATATAATACTCAATAAATTGAGAATGAGTATAGAAAACAACGTGGCTCTGATACCACTTGTTATGAATAATTATATCGAAAATAAAATAAAATAAAAAATAATACGATAAAGAAAAATAAATGTGGACACAATGATTTAACGTGGAAAAACCCTTTCGGGAAAAAACCACGGACACAACCGATGATAATCACTATATGAGAAAAATGAGGAGGTTACAAGATTTGGAACTGAAAAATATATATCTCTATTTTCTTTTTAATACATAGAGCCTCACTATATATATATATATATATATATATATATATATATATATATATATATATATATATATATATATATATATATATATATATATATATATTATTTTTTGACATCTTTAATTGCAAATTGAGCATCCCTGTTTATAGAGATGATGTGCTGAAAATTGCAGTAATGGTTGAAAAACGAATTATGGACGCCTGACATGAAGTTGTTGAAGAATTGAATTTTTTTCGTGGTTCAAAACTCACCACGTGCAAAATTGTAATGTAAATTTGATTTTGATTACTATTCATATAAGGCCCACATGAATTATTTGTTTTTCATTTTTTTTTTGCTTTTCAAGTCAATCATTCACACGTTCGAAGGTTTATCTTTGTTAAATTGGTAAATTACAGGCTGTACAGGTACAAACGCAACAGTCATTTTTCCTCTCTCTGCAAATAGGGCGAATCTCTCTACAAACAGGGGGCATCATGAGAGCCTCTCTCTACCACCGTCTGCTTTTTTCCCGCTGTTGGTCAGTCTGTCTCTTTTCTCTCTTCTCTCATGGCCATGGAACTCGAAATTGAATGTTATGGGTGTCGAGATAACGAGTCTGAATATGGAGTGATCGTCGACGGCAAGATATTTGAAACCTGGGTGGTAAGTTGTCCAGCCAAGGTTGAAAAATGGATCCGAAGCATCGAGAACTGGAACAATCCCCGGCTCCACCGTCTGATCGTTGGTCTCGATGTTGAATGGCGGCCGAATACCATCCCTGGACAAGATAACCCCGTCGCTATTCTCCAGTTGTTTGTTAGCAGAAGCTGCCTGATATACCAACTACATCGAGCCATGGAAATCCCTGAAGATTTGAGAAATTTTCTGAAAAACCCTAGTTACACATTTGTTGGGGTGGGGATCGAAAACGACAAGCAGAAGCTGTATAAGGATTACTCTCTGGAAGTGGCGAAAACTGCGGATCTGCGTGAAAGGGCAGTGGCTGAGTTAACAGATGCTGATCTTCGTAGCGCTGGATTGAAGAAGCTGGCGAAGGTGATTCTTGGTAAGGATGTTGGTAACGAGGAGTTAATGGAGGTGAGAATGAGTGATTGGGGCAGTAATCCCCTCTCTAATGCTCAAGTTTTGTATGCTTGTCTTGATGCTTATCTTTCCTTTGAGATTGGGAGGCAATTGGAAGCATGGTACGATTAGTGTTTGTTTGTGAATTAGGGTTTAAGCTTCATTCTAAGCTGTTCTTGTTCAGTTTTTATGAAAACTTCAGAAAGAAGCTAGGAAGGATCAAATTTTAGTAGAATTTGTGGATCACATTGATATCGATTTTTAGTTATTGTTCTTATTGGGCTGCTAGTTTTCAAAATTACATGCAGAAAACCGTTTTGATTTCTTGATGGCATGCGTTTTTCATTGAATTTACATGATCCAAATATAAAATAAATTCTTTGATGGAGGATGGAAAGAGTAATTTGATTCCTTGATTTATTTTGCATGGTCCAATCAGAATACGTAGATACACACGAGTTAAGCTACCAAAAGGAACGTGCAATCGTAATCTAACTATGCTAGGCTAAGAGAACGGAAGCCAAGAAAAAGAAATTAAAATCGGTTCACTTTTTTCGTACCCATAATGGTTAGGCTGGAGGGAGTGGTTAGCATGTTCAGCATGTGCTAAACTATGCCACGTCAGCATTCAGCGAGTTTAGCACATGCTGACCAAAAATGGTGGTAGTGGTCAGCACATGCTGAACTTCATGCTAAACTATTTTATTAAATCTTTTTTTTTAAATTATTTATATTATTAAAAACAATAATAAAATTAAAAACAACCATTTCATTAAACTTAAAATACATTACATTAAAATTAAAAACATAAATAAACAACTTAAAACAAACTAAATTAAACTTAAAAACCAACTAAACACGACCTCATATATTGTCTTCATCTGAATATTCACCGTCGTACTCGTTCACCGGATCCATATTTAGATCAATATGGTCTACCGTCCAAAGATGATCTATAAGATGACGACGAAGATCGCCATGAATTTGTCGACTGCGCACCAGCTGCACTCGCTCAATGTACTCAGGACTCGCAACTGGAATTGGCTGTGGATTGGGAATGACTTCATTTTCGTCGTATTGACATATAGCATGTCCTTCGTCTTCTAGAATCATGTTATGTAAAATAATACATGTAAACATGACCTTTGCCATAGTAGATTTTTTTGTAAACAGTGAAGGTTTAGCTAGTATGGCAAAACGTTTCTTCAATACACCAAATGCTCTCTCGATGTCCTTTCGAGCTCTTTCTTGAGCTCTTTTAAACTTTCGCCTTTGTGGGTCATCTGGGTAAGCCAAAGTCTTGACGAAAATAGAACGCTCTGGATAGATTCCATCCACAAGATAATACCCAAATCGATATTGCGTTCCTCGGAGTGTAAACGAAGAGTCCGGAGCAGTGCCGTTATGTAACTTTGTGTAAAAATCCGAACTATTGAGTATGTTGAGGTCATTATGCGACCCGGGAGCACCAAAATATGAATGCCAAATCCACATATCCTGTGACGCTGCAGCCTGAAGCACGACCGTCGGGTATCCGTACTGACCCTTCGTGTATTGGCCATGCCAAGCAGAAGGACAACCATTCCACCTCCAATGCATACAGTCTAAACTTCCTAACATACCAGGGAAGCCATGCACATGTGCATGATGGGCATACAATTGTCGGATGTCATTGGGAGTAGGTTCACGCCCATATCGTGGCTTGTACATAATCAGGGCAAGGATTTGCGCATGCGAAACCGACTCCGGAATTTATACTCTGGATATGTGGGATTTTCAGCAAAATAATCCCGAAAGAGACGGTGTTCGGCTTCCGTTCTTCCCCGATCAATATATCTTCTGTGTAGATGAGGCCCGCTGCTTGGCGATGGATTTTGTAATTCTTGTTGTAAATGAGCCGTAATACGCTCTATTTGCTCGCCTATTTGTTCTTCCAATTCATCATCATCTGACGATGATATCGAAATTGACGAGTCGGATGACATAATTTTTGAAATTAAAATTGGGGGAAAGAGGATATAAATTGTAGAAAGATGATATAAATTGTGTTGTAAAAATGATTTGAGGGTTTGGTTTATATAGGAGAATAATTGGATTTTTTTAAATTAATTTTTTTTTTTTTGTATTTGTGACCGTTGAACGGTCACCTGACCGTTGCCAAACGTTTGGCGAGTTCGCTGGAGAAATGGCGAGGACGAGTTAGCGAAGGCGAGGGCGACTTTGTGCGGAGTGGATGGCGAGGGCTAGGCGAGGCAGTTGGCGAGCCTTTGGCGAAGCCACACCGCCCAGCCTTAAGAAAACCGAACCACGTTGGGGAAAATCTTGCTTTTGTGTTCGCCTTAAAAACCAATGTTTTAAAAGCTGGTTTTTTAATCGAACCGCTAGTCACGTTTTCCCATTTAGGTTTAACCGTCCGGTTAAACCGGTTTTTAGAATTTTTATATGTTTTTAAGGCGCGCCAAGACGTGCCAATACCTTGACATGAGGTGCGATGGCGGTGCTGTTAGGCATGGCACGTGCCAAAGCGAGTCACGGCGCATTATGGCGCGATATTTTACTGTTTGAGGCCTGTTATTTCTTATATTTTTTAATTGGGCATAACATATTTGAGTTTTTGTTAATTTTTTGTTATTAGTTACTTATAAAACACTTCTAAAAACCCAATATGTTTGATATAAATTTATATTTATATATAATATAACTATACATTTATATAAATTTGCCGTCTTACAACACGTCTTGAAAAACGTCATGACTCGCCAAAGCTCGTAAAACTTGAGGCTTTGACATTGCCGTCACGTCATGCTTAACGCCATTTGGAACCTTGCATATATATATATATATATATATATATATATATATATATATATATATATATATATATATATATATATATATATATATATATATATATATATATATATATATATATATATATATATATACTAGTTGTAAGACCCGTGTATTACACGGGATGATACAAAATAATTGTTAAATAAAAAACCTAAACACTAATAATTATGCATAACAAATTCTCGACAATATATAATGAATTTTTTTTGATATATACATTATTAAATTAAACACTATAACATAATGTTGATAAATTTTGAACAATTATAACAAATTACAAATTTTGAAAGACTTTTTTAAATACAACATTTGTTGTTCTATTATAGAAATTAGTTATTATATTTTTAATAGACATAATAAATCAAAGGTTATCCAAACTTAATAAACTATATAAGATACATTAATTATAAAATTAGTATAATAAAATTTTTAAACGTAAATATAGTTATTATATTTTTAATAGACATAATAAATCAAAGGTTACCCAAACTTAATAAACTATATAAGATACATTAATTATAAAATTAGTATAATAAAATTTTTAAACGTAAATATAGTTTTATGTTTGTTTTTGGACCTGCGTTAAAGATCTATGTCATTCGAAAAAAAATCCATTAATCATCATGCTACCTTTTCGAAATTATTGACATATGTATTATCGATGAGAAGAAATGACAATATGATGCATTCTCTTGTCATTTCATTTAAGTGATAATTAAATTGTTAGAATCCATTAATTAAATTGTTTCCTAATTTATTGCTTAAGTTATGAATTATTGGAATTAAATACATTCAATCCAAACAAATTTTTTAAGAAATTCAAAATTATGAGAAAATGACATGTGACAAAATCAAGGAGGAGATGACATGTGGCTTTGAGTTAATTATTTATTAGGATAGGATATATATATATATATATATATATATATATATATATATATATATATATATATATATATATATATATATATATATATATATATATATATAAAACCAAGAATTTGACATTAAAAAATTCAAACAATACACATAACAACAAGTTGGATAAGAAAATTAAATCAAAAGTTGTATCATGTATGAGATTGAGAAGACACAAGACGTATTTTCATAGTGGCCTGATTTTAAAGTAGTTAAGCTTTAAGAATTTTTAGCTCAAACCAAACACAGAAGCCCCAAACAAGACCAGTTCACTGCAACCAGTTTTTCACCAAAACCAGCCGGTCTATTCCGATCAACAAATCATCGGCTATAATCAAACCACTCGCATCTCCGGTTCGACCGGCTGATTTGAAACAATTTTTAAAACATTGTTAAAAACCAAATCGGTTTAAAACCATCCAATCCCGTTTTAAAATTGATTTTGTGGGCCCTTATCAAAACTGGGACCACATACCGGTTTTTTTGAGACCACCTTGGCCCAGCTGAATCAGTTGCAATTTCTTGACAAACTAAAATCAGTTAACTATAGGGTCAATAAACCGATTACAAGAAAGCTGGGATTTGAGACTGGATTGGGTTCAACGCAAAATCTAGCCTTCTTTGAATTAATTCTAGATTAGATACTGGAACCGGTTTTTTGACCATTTTATCCGTCGTAGTTGTGTATGAAAAGGAATGGTTTTATTTGGCTTCAACACTTAAATCGAGATTAGATATTTGACAACCCAACCCATTTTTGACAAAACCAAAATCTAGCATTCTTTGATTTAATTCTGTACTAGACACTGGAACCGTTGTTTTTTTTTTTTTTTTTTTTTTTTTTTTTTTTTTTTACCATTTTGTCCGTCGTAGTTGTGTATGAAAAGGAATGATTTTATTTGGCTTCAACACGTAAATCGAGATTAGATCTTTGACAACCCAACCCAACCCATGTTTGACAAAACCAAAATCTAGCATTTTTTGAATTAATTCTAGACTAGACACTGGAACCGGTTTTTTGACCATTTTGTCTGTCGTAGTTGTGTATGAAAAGGAATGGTTTATTTGGCTTCAACACTTAAATCGAGATTAGATCTTTGACAACCCAACCCATGTTTGATAAAACCAAAATCTAGCATTCTTTGAATTAATTCTAGACTAGACATTGAACCGGTTTTTGACCATTTTGTCCGTCGTAGTTGTGTATGAAAAGGAATGGTTTTATTTGGCTTCAACACTTAAATCGAGATTAGATCTTTGACAACCCAACCCATGTTTGACAAAACCAAAATCTAGCATTCTTTGAATTAAATTCTAGGGTAGACACCGGAACAGGTTTTTTGACCATTTTATCCGTCGTAGTTGTGTATGAAAAGGGATGATTTTATTTGGCTTCAACAATTAAATCCAGATTAGAGCATTTTGACAACCCAACCATGTTTGACAAAACCATAAAATTGTGGGATTTAAAAAAAAAAAAAAACAGTATACATAAGGATTTTTAAATTTACAAAATTGGATGACATTAACGTGTATATTTGAACAGCGACTCAATATATAGATACAAATACTTAGATAGCGCAAAAACGAACTATCGACTTTGAACAGTTTGGTTCGTCACACACATGTGCCATTTTATTTTTATATTATAAAGTCATTTTTTTTAATATACTACATTATAAAAAATTTTAGTATTCCTTTAACGATGCTTCTAATAACACAAACATGTTAAATAAATTAAAAGTAGCTTTAAACCTATGGTACCGGATTTTCGATCTGGTTGTAGATTTATTAAACATCCAAGCTTTTATGACGTTTTTTCTAGAAACCGGCTAGAAATTTTATTAAAAGACCAAACAAAACATGTGTAGCAAAGAGCTATTCAGCACACGTTACAAAAAGAAAGCATTACACTTCTTTTTAAGAGTCCCCAAATGGAGAACAACACCACCTATTCCAATTGTCTATTCTATATTTTCCCTCGCCTTAAGCCATCAGAAAACCACAGCTATTATCTCGTCTGCAATCACCGGTGGAGAGCGATTGTTTTGTTTGAAAATTCTTTCACTCCGAGCTTTCCAAATGTGTCATAAACTCCCATAATTAATAGCTAGAAAAATTTTCTTCTTCCGGGGACAGTTTCCCCATCGGGTCCCAAAGTTAATAATCTCTTCCACTATTTGAAATGTCCTCGGGGGAATGTGACACCATTTTAGAATCCAATCGATTGTCTCTTTTGATTTGGGGCATGCAACCAGACAATGATCAGTCGTCTCTATTTCAGATTCACACGATGAGCAAAGTGTATTATTCAATTGCACACCTCGCTTGACTAGAGCCATGCATGTCGGTATTCTCTTCATAAACGCCCTCCAAATCCGTCTTTTCTTTTAGTGGCGGGATTATACGCAATGAAAAACAAGCTTTTATGACGTCATTAAAATCCGTCTTTTCGATCTCGTAGTACTTAAAACGATTTATCACGTTGGACATGAAATGCTAGAACCGGAAATAGTATAAAGTTTATGCACACTCTTATTACTACTACCACCATTATTACTCATGATTGCATGACCACATTGATGACCATGATGAAGAGATCGAACCATAAGACAAAGACGACTATAAAAAAATCAAAGACACTAAAGAAGACCATGTCTATTGCAGTGAAAACGTAAAAAGCAATTAAAATAACAATACGACCGGACCGTCACGACAATATTGTAACCTTTTGGAAAAGTAGATCCCAAGCATGTTTCTTTCTTGAATTTTCTGATCAATTAAAATCCAAATGTATTTCCTTCGAGTAAAAAATGGCTATAATTTTAATTTTGCGAAAAACAAAAAAGTTCGGTTTTTGGTAAGCTGTCCGGGACCTGTTTATTTGGGGCCAGTTTAGGACCGGCCTAGACCGGTTCTTCATTGGGAAAATGATTTTAGGCCGAAGCCCATTCCGTAGACTAGTTTTACCCAGATCAATTTAAGTTATTGAGATGAAGCCCAGCATGATCCAGGCCTATTCCCGAACCTGATTTTGGGTACCGATAGATTATAGATAACAATACTTAGCTTTGGGGAGTAATTTGTACACAACAATTTTTATCTATTCTCAACAATTTGATGTCTTTTATACATACTTTACTTCACTGCTAAAGCACATATTTATGTATGGAAAAAACTTGTGTACAAATCATTCTCCTTAGCTTTCGGTGTTTGGGTTTTATTTATGCATCTATCTTTAACTAAATCTCTAGCCTAGTAAGTTCCAATCTATTAGAAAAGTAAAGGCGGATATTCATTATTCAGCCTGGTAACCTAACTAGGTTCGGAACCAGGAGGATGAGTTCGAGGTTTTTTTGTGATTTTTTGACTTTTTAGAACCCATTGCTGTATGGTCGTGTGAGATTATTTTTGATATATTTTTAAGGGAGAATTTCGGTTATATCCTTACAAAACTTCGTAATTATGCATATATCCTTATAAACTTTTAAATTACGTATATATCCTTGTAAACCCTAAAAACTCACTTATATACCCAAAATTAGATTTTAATATTAATTAAACATTTTTAAATTAAAAAATTGATTTTCAATTAATATTTTATTATCAAAAATCTAATTAACATGAAATATAAACAAATTACACAAATTACCCTTCTCTCAAATTACATATACACAGTGGAGAAACACCGATCAGTAACTCCACGGCCTTTCACGATCTTCAGGCTTCTCGATCGATTGAAGAAGCGATCCAACTGTATCCTAGATCAAGTTATCGATTCGAATATCTTCTTGCAAACGAATTCCAAATATTTCGTTTTCTCATATGATGTTATCGATTGGAAACCATATTACGTTGCTCTGGTTTTGGAATTTCAGCCATGGGAAAGGATTTGTGAATGGTGTGCTCTAGGTGTATACGAAATTAGGTCAACTGCAAAAGTAAGACAACATTTAGAAGTTTACTATTGATTGGCTGACTTTTCTAATTATTTTAAAATAAATTTTTTAATTTTTAAAATATCTAATTAATATTAAAATCTAATTTTGGGTATATAAGAGAGTTTTTAGGGTTTACACTGATATATAAGTAATTTGAAATTTATAAGGATATATGCGTAATTACGAAGTTTTGTAAAGATATAACCGAAATTCTCTCTATTTTTAAACCATTAGATCACATTTTTTATGTTAAATATATATTGAATGGTTATTTAATTTAAGTTTTTGTCTCTCTAACCATTTTAATTGAATGATATTTCATTTTATCCCCTTAATTATAATTATATTATAATTATTTGTTATTTTTATTAATTAATTAACGTTATTAAATGTTCAATGATATGATGAGATTATATAATATTTCCAATGCTCTTTTTATTTTTTAGCGATTATATAATATTTCCAATGCTCTTTTTATTTTTATGTGTTGTAAAATACAACAGATCCGAATTGACTTTAGACAATATTAGCTTAATGCGGAATAGGATCAAAATTATCAAACGGTAATAATCACAACGAAATACGAATGAAGTAAATAAAATAGAGACACGAGGATTTACGTGGAAAACCCAAATTGGGAAAAACCACGGGCGGAGGAAGCCGAGAACCAATTCACTATATTTTGTGGTGTTTACAAAATATTTGAAGAATATAAAAATACAAAGAGTTTATAAAACTCATATGTATTTACAAGAGAAGAAATTGGATGTGAGAGATGTGTTTTGATGTTTTTGGTGTGGTTTGCATCAATGATCTTCTAACCTATTTATACTAAAATTTCTACATGCCATTTAAGAAAAAATGGCTCATATGTTGAATTCTTTACAAGCCACATTTGAACATCATCTTTAGCAGCCATTTGAAAATAAGTGTTGCAGCCACATCTTTGACTAACCACATGGCTTTGAAGGCACTTTCCACAATCTCCACCTTGACTTCAAAGTGAGTAAAACTTGTATACCAATTTGGTAAAACCAACAACTCTTCAAACTTCAAAACTCCATAAGAAACTTGAATCACCATATTAAAAAAAAATTGATCCTGAAAAATGAAATGCTTCCTCCACCACGAGCCTATCAGGCTCAAATACGATCAGAAACACCCACCAAATCCAAATATGTTTTGAACTTGGCTATTGGAAGACTTTTAGTGAACATATCAGCATGATTATCATTGGTGCTGATCTTGTTTACCGTAATTTCGCCTTTAGCAATAACATCTCTGATGAAGTGATAACGAACATCAATATGCTTCGTTCGATCATGGAACATTTGATCCTTTGTCAGAAATATTGCACTTTGATTGTCACAAAAAACAGTTTTAACGGATAACTTGTTTGAAAGCTCACCTATCAACCGTTTCAACCAGAGGGCTTCTTTCACTGCTTCCGTAACAGCCATGTATTCGGCTTCGGTGGTGGATAACGCTACGGTGGACTGTAACTGCGCTTTCCATCTAATTGCGTAATCACCCAAAGTAAACACGTACCCTGTACTCGATCGTCTTTTATCCAAGTCCTTTGCATAATCGGAATCCACATAACCAAGTACTCCACTATCGGTTTTGCCAAACCGCAGACATAAAGAGAAAGTACCTCGCAAGTACCAAAAAATCCATTTAACAGCATCCCAATGCTCTTTTCCTGGATTCGCCATGTATCTGCTCACCATGCTTACCGCATATGACAAATCTGGACGTGTACAAATCATAGCATACATAAGAGATCCTACAGCGCTGGAGTATGGTACCTCTGCCATATATGCTAGATCTTCTTCGGTGGTAGGACTTAAGGCGGATGATAGCTTGAAGGGGGTTGCGAAAGGAGTGCTGACTTCTTTTGCATCATGCATATTGAAACGGTGCAGAACCTTCTCAATGTAGCTTTGTTGAGAAAGGTATAGAGTTCTTGCACTGCGGTCTCGCACTATTTCCATTCCTAGAATTTTCTTGGCAGCACCCAAGTCCTTTATATCGAACTCAGCATTCAACCGGTCTTTTATCTTTTGAATCTCCTTTATATTCTTCGCTGCAATTAACATGTCATCCACGTATAAAAGTAGATAGACCATTGAGCCATCGTCACAGTTCTTGTAGTAAACGCAGCTGTCGTAGGTACACCTTTTCAGCTTGTGACTGGTCATAAATGAGTCAAACCTTTTATACCATTTTCGCGGAGATTTCTTGAGGCCATAAAGAGATTTCTTCAATTTGCACACGTAGCTTTCCTTGCCAGGAGCTACAAAACCTTCAGGTTGTTGCATATATATCTCTTCCTCAAGCACACCATTTAAGAATGCTGTAGTAACATCAAGTTGCTCTAATTCATAGTCACGAGAGGCAACTAATCCCAATAAGACACGTATTGACGTGTGTTTCACAACCGGAGAGAAAATGTCGGTATAATCAATACCTGGGATTTGACTGTAGCCCTTGGCTACTAAACGAGCTTTGTACCTTGGTTTGTCACCGGGATGAATAGCCTCCTTCAACTTGTAAACCCATTTACATTTAACCGTCTTCTTACCCTTTGGAGCCACATTGAGATCCCATGTGCCATTTTTCTGAAGAGATTCCATCTCATTGTGCATGGCAACCATCCACTCATTCGAGTTTTTAGAATTTATGGCTTCGTTGTAGCTTATAGGTTCCAAAACAGATTCTACTTCACTTGCAACGGTAAGAGCATATGCGACAGAATTTACTTGAGCATACCTCTTTGGATGTACAATTTGTCTGCGTGGTCTATCCCTTGCAATGGATGGGCTCGGAGGTTGAGATGGAGTTGCAGTGGTCTCATGGAGAGTAGTATGTTCACTGCTTGAAGGTTGAGACACTGCAGGAACCTCATGAGTCATATCGGTGGAAGAGTTAAAAGATAGCTCCACCTCCAATTGTGCTTCGTCTTTTTCTCCCAAATTTTCATCTTCTTTGGTCTGAACGTTGGTTGTTGAATGGAGCATAGCTTTTTCATCAAAGGTCACATCTCTTGATGTAATGACCTTCCTAAGCTCTGGGCTCCATAATTTGAACCCTTTCACTCCTGTCTTGTATCCAATAAAAATGCACTTAATGGCTCTTGGTTCTAATTTGCCATTATCAACCCGTGTATATGCTGGACATCCAAACGGTATTAATTTGGTATAGTCAGCAGGCTTACCAGACCATAGCTCAAACGGAGTCTTCTTTCCAATAGTACGTGAGGGGGAGCGGTTGATAATATAGCATGCGGTAGAAGCTGCTTCGGCCCAAAAAGACTTTGGTAGCTTCGAGTGAGAGAGCATGCATCGGACCTTCTCCATGATGGTGCGGTTCATTCTTTCCGCAACGCCGTTCTGCTGTGGTGTGTGGACTACGGTGCGGTGACATGTAATCCCTTCCTTACGGCAATAGGAGTTGAATTCTTCTGAGCAGAATTCCAGTCCGTTATCGGTGCGAAGGTATTTTACTTTAAAACCGGATTGTTTTTCAACTAACACTTTCCAATCCCTAAAGGTTGAAAATACTTCTCCCTTTGTCTTTAAGAAGAACGACCATACCTTCCTGGAGAAGTCGTCAATAATAGTGAGCATATAAGAGGCTCCACCTTTCGATGTAACCTTTGCTGGTCCCCATAAATCCGAGTGTATGTAGTCGAGTGGTCCTTTCGTCGTATGTTTGCCACTGATAAAACTTACTTGCTTCTGCTTTCCAAACACAAAATCTTCACAGAATTCAAGCTCAGTTGATTTATGCTCCCAAGTAACCCTCTTCGGCTTAGTTCACTCATACCGTGGTATGACATGTGACCGAGCCTGAGATGCCATAGGCGGGAATGATCAACATTGGAGAGGGATTTAGAACTAACCGAGGCTTCGCCAAAAATAACTTGTCCGTCCATAATGTAAAGGTTCGCGGATCTCCGAACTCCTCGGATGACAGTCGAACCGTCTTTGAAAATATGGACCTTCCCATGTTTGCCGACAAACTCGTAACCTTTCTTCTCAAAAGTACCGAGGGATAGTAAATTTCTCCTAAGACCGGAGACATGCTTCACATCTTCAATTGTTCGAACAATACCATCGAACATGTGGAACCTGACTGTACCATGTCCAATAATACGGCACGAAGTATCGTTGCCCATCAAGACATGTCCTTGGTTAACATTTTCATATGTATGAAAAATACTCTGGTTGGAGCTCATATGAAAAGTACATGCTGAATCAAGAACCCACTCGCTCATGGTAATTAAACCGAAGTCTAAAACGGATAGAAGCTCGCCATCGGAACCGGTTTCGGCTACACCAGCTTCTACAGTAGTACCTGCTGGTTTACCATTCATGGTTGCCTTCTCCTTCTCCTTGTTTTTCAACTTGTAACATTCATCGATCAGATGTCCCTTTTTATGACAATAATTACAATACTTGCGCTTGCCTTTGGACTTAGATCTAGATCGGTTTTGTGAAGAATTACCTCTCTCGTTGGGTCTCCCTCTAATGTTGAGACCTTCGGCTTTTGAATCGTTGCTGCTGCCACTAATAATCTGCTTCATCTTTTCTTTTGAATCAAGAGCGGTCATTATCTCATTCAAGACAAGAGTGTCTCGACTATAGATAATGGTATCACGAAAGTGATCATAGGAATCTGGGAGTGATGATAATAAAAATAGCGCCAAATCTTCATCTTCATATTTGACGTCCATATTTTCCAGATTTCATACAAGCTCTTTAAAAGTAGAGAGGTGATCAGATAAATAACTTCCCTCGCCCATCTTGAGGTTGAAGAGTCGTTGCTTCAGGTGTAGCTTGTTTGGCAAGCTTTTCGTCATTAGTAGCTGTTCGAGCTTTAGCCAGAGAGCCGCCGCATATGTCTCTTTCAGTACATCTTGGAGAACGTCGTTGGATAGATGCAGACGGATCTGCGACGACGCCTTCAAATCATTCATTTCCTTTTCCTCAATCGACCAAGTTGCCGACATTTTCTCCATTCCTAACAGTGCTCTGTGGAGATCCATCTGAATGAGAATATCTCTCATCTTTACTTGCCACAGCGGAAATCGGGTATTCCGATCCAGCATCGGAATATCGTATTTCACCGAAGACATGATTAATTACTTGATAAAATGATCCCGACAAGCTAATATCAAAACCCGGATGCTCTGATACCAATTGTTGTAAAATACGACGGATCCGAATTGACTTTAGACAATATTAGCTCAATGCGGAATAGGATCAAAATTATCAAAGGGTAATTATCACAACGAAATACGAATGAAGTAAATAAAATAGAGACACGAGGATTTACGTGGAAAACCCAAATCGGGAAAAACCACGGGCGGAGGAAGCCGAGAACCAATTTACTATATTTTGTGGTGTTTACAAAATATTTGAAGAATATAAAAATACAAAGAGTTTATAAAACTCTTATGTATTTACAAGAGAAAAAATTGGATGTGAGAGATGTGTTTTGATGTTTTTGATGTGGTTTGCATCAATGATCTTCTAACCTATTTATACTAAAATTTCTACATGCCATTTAAGAAAAAATGGCTCATATGTTGAATTCTTTACAAGCCACATTTGAACATCATCTTTAGCAGCCATTTGAAAATAAGTATTGCAGCCACATCTTTGACTAACCACATGGCTTTGAAGGCACTTTCCACATTATGAATATAATGTAATAGTTTTTTCATATTTTATATATTTCAAATAAAAAATTGACACAATTTATGTTTTTACTTTTTTTTTGTTTGTGTCATTCAATATTTATGAAAAATGTTGTTTATGCTTGAAAGAAAATACACTTCCTATCATATAACAATCTTTAACATATAATCACACTATCTCATAATTTTCTCTTCTATCCATGATCATCAATGACATCGAGCAACTTTTAGTACGACTAAATGAGTTCATCATCAACGAAGTAGCATACGACACCCATAAAAACTTGTTGTTGAGACTTGCAGAGAAAGAAGCCCATGATGAAGTAGGAAGTTATAGCTGCCGACCAATAACACTGAGTGGAGCGGATGCAGCAAAGGGGTGCGGTGTCCAGAGTGGATCCCGACCTCGCACGGTAACACCGTCCCACCTGGGGTTTTGCCTGCAGGGAAGGGACGACCCCGGTGTTCCAACCCCACGCGATGAACTCGACTCCAACTTACCATTTCATTCCCTGGACTATGGAACAATTTATACTTTAACCCCCCAACGGCTAGAAACTTGTAACGGCTAAAAAAAATTAAAAACTTAATTATTTTAAACATTTACCAACTATAAATACATACATTCACTCACAAAAAAATTACCATTATTCTACACTCATATTTTACACCCATTTCTCTTTAATCCTTTCAAAAATAATGTCTAACCAAGATTCTCCAAACAATCAAACGCCACCAACGAATCGAAACCGACAAAACGTTCTCAGTTTCGAGCAATTCTACAACACGAACGTTTACCGTCCACAAATGGACCAACCGATTTTCTCACCCAACGTTTTCCCATACCAAATGTCGGGTTACCCCCAAATGCAACCGCAAAATTTATTCAATACTTTTCAAGCGTTTCCCGACACACCAACCCAACAATTCCAAAACCCATTACCCGATTCCATTCCCGAAACACAAGGTTCACCGGAATTAGTGCCGGAAACGCAACCGGAAGTCCAACCCGCGGCACACAGGAGAGGAAAAGCGCCACGACAACCATGGACAACCCAAGAGGACATCGCGTTAGCCTATTCGTGGATTGACGTTTCCGAGGATGCGGCGGCCTGAAACGCCCAAGCGGCGGAACACTTTTGGATGTGGGTCACGGACCGCTTTCACCAAGAATTAGGTCGGGCGAGTTATCATACCAAAGACGGATTGACAACAAAATACCGCGACATAAACCGTGCGACAATGAAATTCAACGAATTGTTACACAATCTACGAACGCGTCGGAGAAGCAGTCAAACGGAGCAACATGTTTTCGAGAAAGCGCTAAAAATTTACAAGGAGGACAATAAAGGAACGTCAAACGCAGAAGACGACATCCCGGCCCCGGCAAGAAAACGTTCGAAAACTTCCGAGTCAAGCCGCAACACTACCTCCTCCGACGCTCGTATCAACCTCGATTTAAATGATGACCTCGATGACGATGACCTCGAATTTAACGAATTCCGCCTGCCGATGAGACGAGATGCCGCAAAAAGAAAAGGAAAAGCGACTTCGTCGAGTGCGCGAGGTGGCTCGGAAAGTAGCGAAGACGACGCACTTATGCGGGTGGAATTCGAACGTTACAATTTAAGTGTCGTCGAGCGGATTGAGTTGGATCGTAAAGCGTTGGAAGAACGTACACTAGCCCGACAAGCACGTGAACGAGCCCGAGAAGAACGTCAACGAGCTCGTGATAAAAAACAACAACTCCGTGAAGAAAAACAACGTTTAAAAGATATTAAGTTTTTGACGTTCAATTCGGAAGAGGGTCTCGAGGGGCGACAATTGGAGATGGTTTTAAAAATGAAAGCGGATATTATGGCGAAATATGGTTTATAGGTTGTTGTTTAATTTTTTTAGTTTGTCGTTGAACGTTTTAGTTGTCTTTTTTCTTTTTTTAATTTGTAGGTTGTCGGTTTGTTTACGTTTTTAATTTAGCGTTTGTCGTTTTTAATTTCCGGTTGTAAATTTAAAATTAATGAAATGTTTTATTTTAAAAAAAATTATTTGTTTTACTTTTTTTTATTTTTAATTTATTTAAAACAAAAAATGAGGGGTTACCATTTCCTAGAATTGAAGGGGTGAGGGGAAGGTGAGGTGGAGCCTACGTGGCACCCCAACCCCTTGGGATGAGGGTTACGACTCCTCTTAGTCTAAGAACAAATATATCAATTAAGGTCGTGATAATACACATAATCATACACATTTTTTTTTTCAAAAAGAAACAATTTTTTTGTAAAACATCTTTAGTTTTGGATGAATAAAGAAATATTCATTAAAATTATTCGGGATATATTAGGGAAGTCCTTACATTTTGACCGTATATTCGATTAAGTCCTAACTGTTTTTTAATTAAGCCTAATATTTTGTTAAATGTTTACAATTTTAGTTATATATAAAAAAGAAATATTCATTAAAGTCTTTACATTTTGACCATTTTAACAATTTAGAGTTGAATTTTCAGTTTTTATTCAATTACGTCCTTACATTTTGACATTTATATTTTGACCCTATACATAATCAGTTGTAAAAATATAAAAAAGGCATAACTAGCTACTATCCAAATTTGTAAACATTTCACAAAATATTGGGTTTAATTGAATATAAAAAAACAATTAGGCTTTAATCGAATATAGGATCAAAATATAAGAACTTTCCTGAATATATCCTAAATAATTCCCTCATATATTTCGTATTCTCACATTAATAGGTTTAGAAAAAGCAATCTTCCAATGGATGGTCTAATGATTAGTTAAAGGTGTTGCAAGAAAGTTATATTATACCACATACAAGAATGTTGGGATAAATAAGCCCGAAATTTGACATATGCAGAAACGAACAATCATAATCATTCAAGAACGATAGATCAATTAAGCACAATTACAAATAAGAGAATAGAACAAAAAGATAGGCGCAATGTTTGCTCAACTACATAAATCCATCTAAGCTTCTTAACTCTCTAAACAATAAGGATATATGTAACACTTAATACTTTATCATATGTTACAAACCATTTTCAAAAGATCAAAATACGGTTTTACAAAAATCGATAAGTTAATTAGCTACAAAAGTACAAGTGTCATGGGGTTACAATTCATAGGATCATACACCATAGTTTAAAAGCAAACAATACTAAGTTTCTGCTTTGGAAAAAGTCTTCTAAGTCCTAAAAGTCTTTTAATTAATCATCATTGCAACCTGAGTACATAGAATTGGAAAACAAAACAAAGTACGTAGGACATAAATGTCTCGTGAGATACATGACTTTAGACCATAAACAAGATATTTGTGAAATCAATAATTCTAAAAGATTTCTTGTTATCATATAAATGTATGAATCTAGGATCAAGTATTTAATTTTCAAAAACGTGATTAACATTTTAAACCAAATCAAAATAATAGAAACCAAATCAAAAGAATACCAAAGCAATGGTACGGGCACCCCGTGATATACACTCCTTCCTAGAGCGGGACACCCACCCTATAAAGTCATGCCTACGTAAAGGTCCAAAGTATCATAAAGCCTCCGAGCTACCAAGAATGAAGACCCAAAGTATCAGAAAGCCTCCGAGCTACTAAGGGCTAATGTCAATCCAAAATAGGATGAAACACATTCACTCATACCAACGCAAACATATGAGACTTCTACTTCAAGACGGGATGTACCACCCCAATAGAGTCTATGTGACCGCCCATTCTTGGGTGAGATCTAGTCTGGACTTTTACACATATGAATGAATTCATTAACCAACAATAATTTAACAAAACCGTAATCAACAAATCAATTCCAAAAGGGATAACTCAACTTTAACTAAAACATAACAAATCGATTTCAATTGGCTAGACACACAAAACAAAAGTTCAAAAGTTGAGATAGAAACTTGATCCAAGACTCCATAAACCTTAAAACCATGTTGGCAAAATATTTTATTCCAAACTTCTTTCAAAACTATAGTATTGGCTTATCATTGCAAGTGGTTATACCTTTTCAGAATTCATGAGTTCAAAACATAAATTCATTGTAGAAACACAAAAGTTGGAAAGCTCTTGTTTGCTATATACCCATAAAAATATCCTCATGTACTCACCTTGTATTGAGAATGAGATATTTAAACTTCCATGACACCTTTTTCCTTCCCTTGATCACCACCTTTCTCACCACCTATTTAGATAACATACTATATATATATATATATATATATATATATATATATATATATATATATATATATATATATATATATATATATATATATATATATATATATATATATATATATATATATATATATATATATATATATATATATATATAAACACCTATAACATAATTCATTCATCTATGAGGAACAATCATAAACTACTTAATCCATTAAAACACTATAAATATACCTTTGCATACCTAGTTAGCACAAAACCAACTTCAAGACCATGACAATTAAATTATTAATTTTGATGTATTGGATGATACAATCATATTCCTAACACCAAGTTACACAATAATCCACTCCTCAACATTGTATACCCATTATTTGATGTTCAAAAACCTTACTTTGATGGTTCTTGGTCATTTACCACTTCTAAATAACAAATCTTTACTAACCCATATGATAATTACCATAATCCATACATAGCCTATTAACACACTTGTTAAATTTCACTAATGCAAACCCAATTTATATAAACCAATTCAATTTCTATGATTTGTTGATGATAATATCAAAACAATTGCTAGATAAGCATCATCTAATCATAAACAAACATTATCCCTAACCAATTTCATGATTTCTCCAATTTTTCAAAAATTAGGGTTCATCTTATAATTTAATTTCCATGGATTTAACTCAAACAAATAGTAGAGAAGTGTTTCTTACCTTGATAGGATCACTTTGCACCCAAAAGCCTTTTGAAAATACTAGAATTTTAGTACTTGAATCAAGAACACATAGTGTTCTCACCAAGAACATACTAGTAGTCTTTGAGAGAGTTTGAGGGAGAAAATGGGTGAAAAACTGATAAAAAATGGGTAATTAACGTTCATAAGAGAAATAAAATCAATTTTATTTATCTGATTCCATTATTTAGTACCAAACATGCCTTAAAGAATACAATTAGATGATATAAAATGGTCTTAAGAGGCACACATTTAATATACGAGATATTGTGGTCATTAAGCTATAATAGATCGTGCTTTTGTTTTACTACTAGATTTGTCTTTTTTATTTTTTTAATAATAAATCTATCATATTTCTAACTACTTCTAGTTCCACCTAAAATTCTTGCTAGACTTGAACACTGAACTTACCACTTGACCAAGAAGTCATTGACTACTTTTTTATTTTATTGATAACTAAAATTGGATAAGGTTAAATAGCAAGCTTTAAATGAAATGGGTTTAAATTGGACGATGACGATTTCAAATGTCAACGACCTCATATCTGATACAGACAAATGTTGGTACATTAGTCCAACCATTTTTGTCTCGCACCAAATCAAATTGCATATGTTATCTAACTCATTTGGCCGTTTATTTTTGCCACATACTTACCATCAACAAAATTTTCAACTAAATATGTTGTTTGCGTTAAATTAAATTAGACAAATTAAATTACAGATGATATTATTTTCTAAAAAAAATCGTGGTTATCAATTATCATCATGACGAGGCCACCGCCATGATGACCCACTTATCGCAACCCATCCAACCACCACCAACAACCATAAGCCACCGCCACCGATCTAAAAGATTAGTTAATCCTGAACCATGAACCAAGAAATTAAGAACCATCCAACCGCCTAGCAAAACTTGTAAACTCCAAATTATGAATTTATAACTGAATTGAAACCATGAACCGAAAAAATCATCGTGGATTAATTAAATGCAAATTGCGGTAAAGAATAAATCCTATATAAATGTCAGATAATGAACAAAAAACGTTTTATGAATTGCAAATAGCAACGAAATGAAGAAGAAAACAACGTCAAGTTGAGAAGAGGTATGTATGAGAACGACAGTTCTTTTAATCATCTTAACGCGGTTTCAACTAATGGTTTCTCGTGTATACTTAAGGCAAATTGTTTAATGGTGTTAATACCTATGACCAATTTTTTGTACTATCTATGATGTTCAGAAATAAATATTATTATTTTGCAATTTGTCTATACACTTTTGGTGTTTGTTAAAAAGACAATTGTTGTGGTAACCAATGATCGTATTGCATGTTGTAGATGATTTGTTGGATATATATTTGATTCACAAGGTGAGGACAAAACACAAACTTATGTGCAATGGCTAGCCAAAGTTTTCGAAATAATTTCAATGCTTTTAATATAATATGAAGAAAACCCCAATGGAAGGGTATATGGTCAATGGCTACCCAAGTTTTTGAAATAATTTGAGTGCTTTTATCCTACGTACAAAAATATTATGTTCGACCTTTTTCGTATTGTCACTTTTATTACATAACATATTAACCTTTTGTAAATTTGTTTTTTCTGATGCGGTAAATTCTACTGTAAAAAAATCAAATACAATAGTTACCGAAAGAAAAACAATGCACATAATTTTGAATTAGGTTATAGTTTTAAACTTCGAACTGAAAATTTTTGCTTTTATCCTACAAGACAACATTCGGAATAATTTGAAACCTCCCTTTGTATGCCTGTTAATTTTTAATTATTTAATTTATCAGACTTATACCGTCTAATTTAAATAATGCTTGATCTGAAGTAATACAAAAATGTTTATTCGCTGAAAATTTCATACGTTTTTTTAGTGAAAATAAATACAAAGATTTGTCAACACAATATAATTTAGTTGGACTAATCATTAGTTATAGTGATGACATAAATGGGTAACTTAACACAAATTTCTTTTAAACATTACAATTATGATTAAATATCGAAACGAAGAAGATTTGTAATTTTATCAGGACATGTAATTAATTATTAAGGATGACATTTGGTGATTGCGAGTCTTTCATTTTAGATATGAGATTTAGGGATAATATTACAAAAAGGTAAAGAACTATAACATATTCCAACATAGATTATAATGTTTGCAAATAATATAAAATATAGATTGAACCATATTATTGAATCATCAAGATATAAAAGAACTCGGTATATTGATAAATTGATCATGTCGTCTTCTTGATGCAGAACTTTGATGACAAAATATAACTGGTGTGTGATTGTCTTCCACAACAGAAAGGTTTAGTATTTCTGTAACCAATCTTGGATGATGAGGATCAACGTTATATGGAAAATGTTTGTGTCTTTATATATTGGGAATCATCCACTATGTATTGCCAAATGTATGGTGTCCTTATTATACTCTAAGAATTATATAAATCTATAACAATGAATAGCCATTATAACTTATCAAACATATAACACCCATATAATGGTTAGTAATTTAAAATAAAACTTTATTTATTATTATAAATTCTAACAATCTCCCACTTGAATATTATATGTTTGACACAATATTATAGATTCCTTAGACACGGTGCTATTCATGTTTACTTTAATTTCTTCAAAACAATCAGGTCCATCTTATGTATAAATATTGAACCAATGCGACTTTAGTGATACATTTAAAAGATGACTAAACCATCATGATCACCGTACCCACACAGTCAATGACATAGAACAAATATGGATGCAAATGACATACAACACACATGTCCATTTTTAGTTGGTCCAATAGTAGTATTAAGGGAGGCCGGTTCTCTATGCAATACAAATATTGCAAGGTCTTGAATTGAGGACAATGATAAAAATATCATCGACTTTATTCTGCAGAAATTCATAGCAAAATTTGTTGATATAAAACACATAGTACATAAGAACTCCCACTGAACCAATATATCATCTATAATAATGCATATATGGGCAACATGCTCATGAAACACTTTATGCGTTAAACATTTATTTAGTGGGTCCGCTAGCACTAAATCATTTCCTATGTGTTATATTGAAAATTTTCCACCCTAAACTCTCTTATTGGTGCCGATAAAATTCGATTTTGTCAAGCTACATTTGTTAAAGTAGTTAAAGTTTTGTTACGATTACTCTTCAATAGGTTATGAATGCCATTTACTACTCATAAATTCGTAACAAGGTTTTGTATCCATATCATGTACTTGGATAACTTAAGAAAAGCTATAAGTGTTTGTTAAGAAGACTTCCATATGGTGACTACTCTAACCACCATAACATGATTAAGAGTGTATGTTGTCTTGGTATCCAACACAATTTTATTTAGAGAAGCCAAAGTCCTTCAAAATATTTGATACTTTTTTAACTGGGCAGATAGTCTTTTATTTTTTTTCTTTAATAACATATCAAATGTTTTGCCACCTTCTAGTGTTGCATACACAAATTAGCTATAATTTCAATTTTAGGATGAAAGATGCTTGAGTATGCATAATGCATCCCACTGCTGAAGTGTATATGATCTTTTGTATCTCATTTCTTTCAAGATAATTTTAGGACACGATTTTAAATTGAAAACTTCTCCTTTAGCGATAATGTATCTCATGATGTACTATCTTCCATGTCAAATCTACTTAGATCTTCATCGATATAACTCTTTTGTGACAATCCAAGGATAACTTGAGAGTGGTCTCCTATTATCTTGAGTGAGCCTATATCATTACTTACAAGAAGAATGTAATCGACATATAATACCATAAATACATATTTATTCCCACTTAATTTTTGATATAAACAATCATCAACAACATTTGCATCAAATCCATGCATGGTGATGACATGATGAAATTTATGATACAATTGGCAAGAAGTTTGTTTGTAACTATAAATGGATCCTAAGTTGCAAGTCACAGACTTTGAATCTCTCGATACAAAGATTTCTAGCTAAACTATACAAATCCTTTCAACAATATTTCCATTTGGAAATGCAGTCTTTACATCACTTTACGTCAAAATGTGCCACAAGAGCCATTATATTTTTTAAAAGAGTCTTTTGAGTATACTAGAAAGTAAGTCTCTTTATAATCTATTTGATCTTCTTAAGTGAAGCCATTTGCGACTCAACGATACATATATCTCTTGATATTACCATTTGAATCCACTTTGGTTTTAAATATCCATTTGCAACCAATATGTATCCTATCTTTAGGTAGCTCAACGAGACCCCAAATGCCATTGTGTTTGCTTGAATTCATTTATTCATTTCATGATAATGATCCATTTTAAAGAGTTAGAACAACGTATTTCTTCATAAAAGTTGATCTATTCATCTTCCATTAAGCCAATGTCACCCTCATGTTATTGGAGAAAAAATGGTACAATCATTTAAAGTCTCATCTCTCCATAAGATCTCCTTAATGCAACTTATTGAGGTTGCTTCATAGTTTGTGCTTGATGAAGAATCTCAATGTTGTCTTGATTTGGGACCATACTAGGAATGATGTCTTCTAAAATTATGTATTGTAAGACAATACATATAAAACCTTAATCACTGATTCTATATTGTATAACTCTAGGTATAAAACCATAGCCACTGACAATAACATACGTTTCTTTAAAGACAACACACCTAATATTTTCTTCCCTTTAACTCAACATCCTCAAGGAATCTTGTATTTCTTGCTTAAAAATGATCTAGACGTAGGTTTGTAAAAATTATAGGCCAGAGAATATACTCTAAATAGCTAAAAAAGAAATAACACCTTAACAATTCTTGAGTCAAACTTTCCTTTATGTGGCCTATAAGGCCTAGACTCAGCTATACAACCCTATATCTATAAGTTCCTAATGCTTGATAGTTTAATAATCCAAATCTTGTAAGGGATTTTGGTAACTGCTTAACTTGACACATTTTCCTAGATATAAGCTATCGTCTTTAAGGTTTTCCCCCAAACTGACTGTAATAAAGGAATACTTCATACCATATCTTATAAGAGTTTTGTTTCGTCATTCTACTACACTATTCATGTTAGGTTTGCCTTGCATGATGTATTGTAGAATGATTTCACACTTATTGAAAAAAATTCAAGGACCAACTAGACATTATTCTCATGATCTAACATACCTTACAAGATAGTTACCGCCACACTCAGATTTGACAACCTAAGTTTTCTATCCATATAAGGTTTATCCAATTCATCATAGAGATGTTATGCACTTGGTTAGACATGTTTGATGTGGTATCAACAAAAAAACTAAATCTATAAACAAAAGATAAAATAAAACAAACATACTCATATTAGTATTTTATTTTATATAAATAACATGGTGTAGGTGCATCTCAAGCTACCTAAGACAACATTAATCCCCGATCTTTAGATGAACAAAGTAATTGTCATTAGTACACTCAACACAATGATCAAATACTGAAAATAAGTTCTTTCAAACAACAAGTTTTCTTTGGACTAACCGATGTTCACATGAATAACAAGTTATAATTTTCATGTATTTGCAATCACATGCACATTGTTATCTGGCCAAACCACGTCTTCCTTTTGGCCGAGCACAGTTTGCATGAATAATTTCGTACATACATATACTAAATTTGTTAAACTAATCTATGCAATAGAGGTACTTTGACAACGTTTTGTTTCAATTGAAATTTAACAAAAACAATAGACGCGACAATAAAATATTTCCAAAATTGATTTAAATTGTTGTATATGCCCAAAAACTATCAAATTCAACAAGTTTCCAGATTAGAATATCTTTATTCTATACATTTCTCATTGAATTTGTTTATGGCTTGACTTTTACTCAGTAATAATAATGATCGTAATTGACCAAGAAATATGTAAATAAAATACATTGTCTTTTACTACATGGACATCTTATTTTGTCAAGTTATATCTACCTTTGGGTTGAATATAACTCACATAAAAATATTATTTGGCCTAACTCTGCCAACATTTGAGCCGAACAAAGTCCACATAAATAATTACATATGATACATTAAAGTATTTTCACCGAATTTAAGTAATATAACTTAAATTACTCATTATTGCTGACTAATATGAAATTTGTAAAACCAATAACACCAATCATGCGCTATTAAAATCCTACTATATAGATACCATAAGAGAAAATATATTTCCTCCTATATTTTATTCCTACACATCCTTCAATCCATGTTAAATAGTGACAAGTGTCTTAAATATTGACACTTGTCATTATTTAACATGGATAGGAGGATGAGTAGGAATAAAAGGTAGGAGGAAATACAATATGTCACCCATATTTTAGTACACAAACCAAAAAACGGCTGCTCTAAATTAATCTAGAGGAACTGGAAAGTACTAATTTATATGCATAGTATAGAAGTCTAAAGGAACTGGAAAGTACTAATTTATATGCATAGTATAAAAGTCCTATAAGCTAAAGCGCAACTTATGAATATTGTTATCCTGAAATCTATACCATATGTGAAGGTTTGTTGGAAATTAAAATACATAGAATAATTTCCTATAACTAGTTGTTGTTAAAATACCAAATTATATGCAACAACTAATACAAATTATACAACGTTTATTTGCCTTATATAAACCTTGTTTACATGAATCAATACCCAAACTAACTCTTTAAACATTCATGATATAATCGATGATACACACAACAAAAATACGCTTGACAGAAAATGTACCAAAGAGGTGTACAACATAATTTTATTTTTCTTATTAAAAAAACAAATTGTGATATTAAAAAAAAACTTTTTCTAAACCTTAATGTTTGTCTTAAGCACAAGGTGTCTCACCTACTAAAGCATGATTTTTTAACAAATATTTTTTTAAATAAAATACAAAATTAATTGGGTGGTATATGTTAGATTTTGGAATTCAGAATAACAATAATAACCTTGATAATTACTTGGATCGTATATAAACACTTTCCGAAATCTATAAGTCGACCCTAGCCTAAGGTTTCACGAATTTAGATCTTGGGATAATTCAAGAATGCAATTCTGATTACAGGCCTAATCAGAATTCAAAAAACACAAAATACCTTCATGTTTTGTGTTTTTGAAGAGACATAAGAATTGTAGAGAAGATGGTAGTTTCGTTCTGTTCTATTTCTTCTACCATGTCTATATTTCCTTATATATGAGGAAGATGATGGGTTTTCAAAGGGAAAATTGCTCTAAACCGAAAAATCGCAACCCTTGGGACTGTAAATCTGACGATTCAATATATATGGTGACTTTGATACCATTTGTAAGAAAATAATATAAAATATAGATTGAATGATATTATTGAATCACCAATAATACATTGATCATATCATCTTCTTATGCAGAACGTTGATGAAAAAATATAACCGGGGTGTGTTGGTATTCTTTAACAAATATCCTTAGTATTTCTGTAACTAATCTTAGATGATGGGGATCAAGATTGTACAGAAAACTTTTGTGTATTTGTATGTTGGAGACCATCCACAATTTATAGTCAAAGGTTTAGAGCCCCCATTAAACTCTAATAATTATATAAATTTATAACAATGAATAGCCATATTGTAACTTATCAAACACATGATACCCATATTAATGGTTAGGAATTTATAATAAAATAATATTTAGTATTATGAATTCTAACATAGAAAACCTTTTTTCCTAGCATCCTAGCCTAGGTCTAACAAATGTGTCATGTCCTGTTGTATCGCGTTGAAACTTAAATTGGTTTACATAGCTTGACCCTAATCCGACCCAATTAATTATCATGTCGTGTCGGGTCAACCCAATTATTTTCATGTCGAGTTCATGTTGGGCTGACACGTTTAGGGTTTACACCTTGTAAATGTGTCGTGTCACGCTAGATTGAAACAATAAATATGTTGAAAGACTAGGAATTGGGGAAGTGGTAAAGAAAAAAATAAGTGAAAAACTAGAAGGACAAGTAGTTTGGAGTCGAATGAGTGAAATTCACAATAAATTTAAAGGAGCGAATTCACCGTAAGCGGAACATGGTCGAGTACGATTGCAAAGTATGAGATATTAATGAAAAAGTGAAAACCTAAAGTAAGTATTGACTCAAACGACTAATTAATGGCCTCTATATTACAAATCAACTCAACCAAAAGCTTCTTTTACATTTGGAATTGGTTTTGGGCGTACCCAATTTACTTAAAAACTCAAAGAACTTACATATAAATGAATGTGCGATTTTGGAGTTGAAAGTTTGGACTCTAACATTACCCGTTTAATTTTCTTGTCGTGTTATGTCACCCGCTATGCCGTTATCGCAGTTGAGAATAAAATAGCGATCAATGACCGCTTTATGAAATCGTGGTTGTCGCGGTGGTATAACGGTGATATAGCGTTTTTTATATTACATAAAATTTATATATACAATATAAAAGATCTATCAAGAATACAAACATTATGGTATTGTGCCAAATTATACACTTACATCAAATCATAAAAAATTCTAGTTACATAAATCTTTGTTATTTCATTGTTTTTGACATATGCTAGGAACACATCTTAATCAACCAAACTAGAATGAGAACCGATTACATAATCCAAGTGCTTTGAGATTCTCTTGGGAATTTTACCAAACACTTGGTGTGTATGAATACAAACTGGAATGAGAACTTATGTTTAATCAATGACATGTATCCCAAATTCTGAATCATAGTTATGTAATTGTCAATTGTCATAGTCATAGACACAAATGAGTCCGACATTGAACTAAGAAGTCGAACCTGGAAGAACTCAAACCTGGACATAATGACATATCGAAGCCAATTAATCACACACAACAAAAACGAGTCTAATTGTCTGTTAGGAATTAATTTTAGTTGGTTTAATCTTTTATTTATAGGGACTAAAATTGTTAAAAGTCATGTTATAGGCTTTAATTGAAAAGTTGGTGTGAACCGAACAACCATGGGTTGTTCGGTTTTGGTCCAATAGTCGACAACCCTTATGGGCTTGATTATTCGGTCCATGGGCTTAGGTTTGCTAGGGTTTTAGGCGTAGAGTATTTAAGGCTCAAGGAGCCATAATTAGTTGGTTGGTTGTCATCGAGAATTGTGCTAAGTAGAAAGAGACTTTGAGTGTTTTTGGCAACGATACAAACTTATGTACTAGACCATTTGATTAATCAAATGTGTGCATTTAAATTTAATCTCCTTGTTCTTATTGTTCTTGTGATTAGATTGATATCATATTGATCTAGAGAGTATTTTTGGACCTACAATTGGTATCAGAGCTTGATTTTGATATCAATTTTTTCATTGTTTTTGGAGTTCTTTTGAAGTTTTTGGGAGTTTTGATCCGTTTTTGGACTGTTTTACAGTGTTTTTGGTGTTTTTGTTCTTGAAGTTCATCGTGTTCTTTGAATCTTCAAGTTTAAAATCATTAAAAGAATCGTTTTTGATCCAAAAAGGTATGTTACGGATATGTTTGAGCGAGTTTTGGGTTACTCGGTCAAGGTATTGAAGTTGTTCGGCGGCGGCATTTTTGCTTAGGGGTTTTTGGAAGTTACTCGGTCAAGAGTGTAATTGTTCGGTCCTTGGTTAGTTGTTCGGTTAGCCCAAATCAATTGCTCGGTGTCTCTCCATTTCGGTCGCATAGCATTTTTTGCTCGGTCGAGTGTTTGCTTTCCATCCTTATTGCTCGGGCCGCACAATTTCTTTTGGCTTTAGGTGCATTAATCGCACCGACCTGACCTTATTTTCTTCGTCTTCTTTTTGCTCGACCCGCTCAAAGTTTTTCTCGGTAAACATTTGGCTAAAACACCTTTTCAATCAATATTCTCATCCACTAATTTTGTTTGGACCACATTAAACCACGTGATCTTTCCTACATTCTTGGTTCTTCAATTTGGTTTTAATTCTCAAAACACTTGACCCACCAAAACAAGATTTTAAAAGGACCATATTTTTTTAATTACAACCGAAATCGTTTTTAAACCATTTTGTCCGTTTTTTTTGAAGACCACGTCACACTCCATTTCAAAAAGGAAATCCACTTTTGCCAACCCAAAACCATACTTCTAAAATGGAAATCAATTTTGTGATACGTAGGTTTTAAAAAAAAAAATTGATTTCCAAGTTATTTCGGTCAAGGTATCTTTCGAATTTTCGATCAAATCGTTAATTTGTTTTTGGGGTTATTCGGCCAATCTTTAGTTCTTTTTTCGGTTAAATCGTCTTTGATCAAAATGGCTATTGCGACAAAAGATGCTTGCGAAAAATGATGTTCTCCTGATTACGAAAAGATAATTGCCAAGTATCGTGAATTAAACGAAAATCTTGTCAGAGAAGTCCTTGATACGGAAAATCTTGTTTATAAACATAAAAAGAAGCTTAAACGTCTACAAGGAGC
Source organism: Cichorium intybus (assembly GCA_023525715.1). NCBI lineage: Eukaryota > Viridiplantae > Streptophyta > Magnoliopsida > Asterales > Asteraceae > Cichorium > Cichorium intybus. Next base: position 136,990,791 of record CM042009.1, read on the forward strand.
ATTAGAAGCTAAAACCTCATACTATCTCAAAATACAAGACGAACTATGCACAGCAAGATGTCATCTTAGGTTTGCAAATGAAGACATTGCTAGATTAACTGCTGAACTTGATACATTGAAATCAAAATTTCAGAATAACGAATCAAATATTAAGAAAATTTATGTATAAAGTGAGGTAGTTGAATCTATAATTGAACATCAAACCATATGGTCAAATATATACGGTGAAGGTCTTGGATACAGTGCTGTTCCACCTCCCTATAATAATAACTTTACTCCATCCTTGGAAACTGAAGAATATGAGGAATGCTATCTTTCCAATTTCATTCCAAATGATTAATCTGGCACCGCTGAGAGTACTGAAATGAACTCTATTGATCCCTCTACCTCATGTGCAGATATAGTGAACAAGGAAGATGAAATCAAGGAGAAGAAGACTGCTAAGACTTGTGCCCCTTTTAAACATTGTGGTGATGGTTTGAATTCAAAAATTTCAAATGTTGGAAAATACAAACCACCAAAGTTTGTGAAAAAGAGTGACATTCCCTGTGGACAAAGACCAAGTCCCACAAAATGTGATTGTGCTTGTACTTGTGACGACTCCTTGAAGAATTCAAAAGGACAAGGACCAAGTCACAATCTCATTTACCTGAAAAGACAAGCATGCTTTAATTATGGGATTGCAGGTCACATAGCCAGGAACTGTCCACATCGCCCACATATTCCCTTCTACGCACAAGGCTGGTAGAACATGTCAAGAGGGAGTTCTCACAAAAGAAAGCCCTCAAGATCACGATCAAGAGATGGCAACTGGAATGAAGCCAAGGCCAAGAAGCAGCCCCCAAGGACAAGAAGACTGATTCGAAAGATAAATCTACCAAATCAAAATCGGTAAGGTCGGACTCATCTTAGGGGTCGTCCTCTGGTTCGCACTGGGAAAATAAGCACAAGTCAAGGGGGAGTGCTGCTTCGACATCAAATGTTGATACACCCATACGGTCAAACAACAAGAGAGTCAAGCCAAACTACATATAGGCACCCAAAGGCCAACATTCCAACTCATTTCATAATTCTGTTAATTCTTCATTCTTATCTGATAAGCTGGATATGTCATGGGAGCGGGTGAAGTGTGTGGATAGCAACGATCAACCCAGTTTCAAGATGGACTGGGTTCTAAAGACGAATTAATCTCGCATCTTATGCAGGAGCAGCTATGGAGGAATATCAGCAGACCCTGGTTTGTTGATAGTAGTTGTTCCAGGCACATGATTGGAGACAACTCTCAGTTGCACAACATTCAAATTATTATCGGAGAGTCTGTGTCTGTTGCGGGTCGAAGGGGAGAAAGGCATGATCACGTGGGGATCGTACTTAACGACGTGTTGAAGATTAAACATGTAACTTCGTTCCAAACCGGACTTGATACGTTTCACTGATTATTAAATAAGTTCTGTAAATACTTTTTACTTTATTTTTGTTTAGTTAAATTTGTTCATGTTTATTTCCGCTTTTCTTCCCATGCTCAAATTTAGGGGGAGAAGAAAAACAAAATTTTGACTCAGTCCAAGGTTTCTTCGAGACATTTCGAAATCAAAACAAAAATAAGAAAATTTAAAAATACAAAAAAATATTTTCATATTCGTATAATTTTCATATGTTTCCTTTCAAAATTATAACAAGTGGTATCAGAAATTATAAGTAATTACAATTGGTATCAAGAAAAACAAAACAAAAATTACAAAACTTAAAATACAAAAATATTTTAGATTTTTTTATAATTTTCAGGGGTGAAGCACTGACAACTGCTTCTTAACCAATATAAGGTTTTTCTTATGTAACATCAACTTCTAGACGCTTTGAGAGAAACCACTCAAAGTCGAGAGTTAAAAAATCTGTGCCGATGGTTAGACTGCATACCGTAGTCTATCACATGCACCAATCTATTCTTAACCATCTCTACAATTTCTGATGCAAGAAATAGATGATTCATTACTTTAAACCAAGTAACGATTATATTTCGACATTCTATGCTAATGATCTCTGCTACAACACCAGTAGTAGATGTGAGGCATCAACAACCTTTCTTCAAGGCCGGCCCAAGCCCAGGGCGAGCTGGGCCATGGCCCAGGGCAGCAAATGTGTAACGCCCCGATTTCAAAAATTTTAAAATCATTTATTACCAAGGTTCCAATAAAACATTTATTCCAAAAACATAAAACTGTTCAACATATTACTTAAACCAACAGCGGAAACATTTGAAAATACTAATATAGTTTATTAAAATAAATCTCTTGTATGCGATGCACCGCCGTCACACCTTGCCCTTCCCTTTGTCATTTGAAATACCTGAAATGTTATAAAATCAACGGGTAAGCTTAAAGCTTAGTGTTTCCACAAATTACCATACATGCCCACACATTAAACAACCCGTCCTCGAGAACGACCCGACCCTACCCGCCATACAACAGCTACGGGCGTCCATCATACAACAGCTATGGACACGGGAAGGTTCTACCCATCATACAACAGCTATGGGTTCCCTTTTATGGCCCAGCCCATCATACAACAGCTATGGGACAAGGCAATAGTCCAACTCGCCATACAACAGCTACGAGGGGACACGCATCAGTACTGAGCCCAACAACAAATAACCACAGATATAGAGCAAATCATATAACTGTAAATAACACACAAGATGCCTAACATGCAACATCATATAGTAAGGTGAGGATACTCACCTGATTCGAAACTGCACATATATACTTTAATATCCCCACTTAGCTCGTTCACACACCTATATCCCACATACACAACATGTCAAGCACTGACCAAACTCCTATAGACTTGGCTAAAAGTCAGACCCAACGTTTACCACCAAACCATGGTCAAAACTAACCCTTAGGGTCAAACAGTCGCTCGATGCGGCGTGGCGTCTCGCCCTACGCGCCGCCGCTACCATTGCACAATTACGGGGGTTCAGCCGAGTCCGCGCCGCTGACATAGCAACTCCATGTCGCGGCTCGTAACATTCCAAAATATTATTAGCGCTTAACAGTACATCAATCGGCTAGGGTTCCTTTCTACACCCTTCCTGGGATCAGAAACTACCCTAAGATCACTTCCTTATGGACATGCAAGTCCATGCATGTCCTTGGTCCAAACCCTCAGTGTTACAATTCATCTAAGGCTACAAACCAATGGGTAACACCCTATGACGAGATGAAAATGAAATATCAGAAGGTAGATCCTCTTACCTTGCTTATGGAGAACAGAGGAATGCACCCGATCGACTACATGCCTTTCCCCACGTTGTATCTCTTCCTTCAAACCTCCAAAGCCTTGGAACCAAAGAGTCTCTGCTGAACCCAGTCGACTCCACTCTAGGAATTTCCCAAAAACACGAACCCTAGGACTGGGGCCCTTTATATAGGCGTTTAAAATCGAATTAGGGTTTTTCTCATTAGCGGCGCACCGCGCCGCGGATCCTTTAAAGCCGCGCCGCACGTACAAAATCATTCGCGAATCCAGATCTCTCCCGAGCCGCGCCACGGATCCGTCCTGGCCGTGCCTCGGCGGAACGGGTCTTACAATTCTCCCCCACTTAACTGGATTTCGTCCCCGAAATCTGTGCCGGTGAACAATTCTGGATAATGCCTCCGCATTTCCTCCTCCGGTTCCCAAGTCCACTCGGACCCTTTACGATGTTGCCACCGAACCTTAACTAATCCTATTGTTTTATTTCGTAAAGTCTTTATCTTCCTTTCAATGATGGCAATTGGTCGCTCCACATAATTTAGACGTTCGTCTAACTGAATATCCTCCAAAGGTACTATTGTAGATTCCTCGGTAATGCACTTTTTGAGTTGTGAAACGTGGAACGTGTCGTGAATCTGACTGAGCTGCTCGGGCAGCTCCAACCGGTAAGCGACCTTACCTACTCGGGCGACAATTCGATATGGTCCAATGTACCTTGGGCCAAGCTTTCCTCGCTTCCTAAAACGAATAACTCCCTTCCAAGGTGACACCTTAAGAAGAACATAATCCCCAACTTGAAACTCGAGATCGGACCGTCGCCTATCCGCATAACTTTTCTGTCGACTTTGAGCCGTTAACAATCTCTCCCGAACCTTCTGAATTAACTCAGTTGTCTTGAGCACCACCTCAGTACTACCCAATACCTGCTGGCCAACCTCGCCCCAGCAAATAGGTGTCCGACATTTCCTTCCATACAACATTTCAAAGGGAGCCCTGCCAATACTCGCGTGATAACTGTTATAGGAAAACTCAGCTAAAGGGAGATGGGAATCCCAACTCCCGCCAAAATCGATGACACACGCCCTAAGCATATCCTCTAGCGTTTGAATCGTCCTTTCACTCTGCCCATCCGTCTGAGGATGATATGCTGTGCTGAAATGAAGGCGAGTGCCTAATTCCTCATGAAACTTCTTCCAAAACCTAGATGTAAATCGGACATCCCGGTCGGATATCACCGAGACCGGTATACCATGCCGAGAGATAATCTCATCTACGTAGACCTTAGCCAATTTATTTGCAGAGAAAGTCTCTTGGATGGGAAGGAAATGAGCACTTTTAGTCAGCCTATCCACGATAACCCAAATAGTGTCCATATGTCGAGGGGTTCTTGGCAACTTCGTGATGAAATCCATTGTGATATGCTCCCATTTCCATTCTAGGATCTCAAGAGGCCGCAATCTACCATGAGGCCGTTGGTGCTCGGCCTTGACCCTACGACAGGTCATGCATCTTTCGACAAATCCAGCTACTTCCCTCTTCATGCCTGGCCACCAATAATATTCGCGCAGATCCCTATACATTTTAGTTGCTCCCGGGTGGATAGAGAACCTGGATTTATGTGCCTCCTCCAATAGAGTTTGACGAACCCCGCCCAGCTTCGGTACCCAAATTCTCTCATGGCAAGTTAACAAATCTCTACTATCCTTGACCATAGCTGCCAACTGACCTACAATTCTTTCACCTTTTTGATTTTCGCTCTTGCTTGCTTCCACCTGAGCCTTCCTTATCAGCTCAAGCAGCGGTGTCACAATTGTCATCCTTAGACAAACGCCCCGAAGGGTTGTTCCTGAAGTCTTACGGCTTAACGCATCCGCTACCACATTGGCCTTTCTAGGGTGATAGTGTATCTCACAATCATAGTCTTTCAAAACATCTAACTATCTCCTCTGTCTCATATTGAGATTGGCCTGATCCATCAGATACTTCAAACTCTTGTGGTCGGTATAGATGGTACACTTCACTCCATACAAATAGTGTCTCCAGATCTTGAGAGCGAAAACTACCGCTCCCAATTCCAAATCATGAGTAGGATAGTTAGCCTCATGGTGCTTCAACTGTCGCGAGGCGTAAGCAATCACCCTGCCTCGTTGCATCAAGACTGCCCCCAATCCCGAGATACATGCATCGCAATAAACTACCATATCCTCCATGCCTTCAGGCAAGGTTAAAACTGGAGCTTCACACAATTTCTGCCGCAAAGTCTCAAAAGCCTGCTGCTGCTCCTCACCCCACCGAAAAGCAGCATTTTTCTTAGTTAGCCGAGTCAAAGGTACCGCAACCTTTGAGAAGTCCTGAATGAAACGATGATAATAACCAGCCAGACCCAAGAAACTTCTAATCTCTGAGGGAGTTTTCGGAACCTCCCACCTCATCACAGACTCCACTTTAGCCGGGTCTACCATGATTCCTTGTTCGTTAACGATGTGACCTAAAAATTGAACCTCCCTCAGCCAAAAGTCACACTTGGATAGTTTTGCATAAAGCTTCTCCTTCCTTAAGGTCTCCAATACCTCCCTTAAATGCTGTTCGTGTTGCTCCCTACTCCGAGAGTAAACTAAGATATCGTCAATGAAAACTATAACCGACCGGTCCAACATCGGTCGACACACCCGATTCATTAAGTCCATAAAAGCTACAGGAGCGTTGGTCAGTCCAAACCTGCATCACCACAAACTCGAAGTGGCTGTATCTCGTCCTAAAAGCCGTTTTCGGGATGTCTTCCTCCCGTACTCGCATTTGATGATATCCTGACCGCAAATCAATTTTCGAAAACCACGAAGCGCCCTGCAGTTGATCGAATAAGTCGTCGATGCGAGGTAATGGATATCGATTCTTCATCGTAAGCTTGTTCAGCTCATGATAATCTATGTACATCCTATTGGAACCATCCTTCTTCTTAACAAACAAAATAGGCGCTCCCCACGGTGAGCAACTGGGTCGAATAAATCCCTTATCCAGTAACTCCCGAAGTTGAATAGACAACTCCAGCATCTCTGGAGGCGCAAGACGATACGGTGCTTTAGCTATTGGAGCCGCACCGGGAGTTAAGTCAATATTAAATTCCACCTATCTCTCTGGCGGTACGCCAGGCAGGTCCTCGGGAAAAACATCAGGAAAATCCCGAACCACCGGTATAGCACCTGCTTTCTGCTGTGGCTTCTTTTCTCGCGCGTCTAAAACATAAGCCACAAATCCCGAACCTCCATGTTGAAAATGTCTGCGTGCCCTAGCAGCTGAACAGAAAACTGCACCTGGATTCTTTCTCTCGCCCTGCACAACCAGCTCTCCCCCACTTGGGGTTTGGATCCACACTCGCTTGTTCTTACAATCAATCCACGACTCGTGCTGACCCAACCAATCCATACCAATAATAACTCGAGAGTCACTCAACAGTATAGGGATGAGATCAATCGGGAACTTAATTCCTTGAATCACTATTTCACTTCCCTGGTACACACTGGTCGCCTGTACGGTTTTATCATCCGCAATCTCTACTTCTAATGGCCGATGAAGACTTCCTAAAGCAATATCGAAACCCTTTCTCAACACGGTAGACACAAAGGAATGACTAGCACCCGAATCAAATAGTACAAAGGTAGGCGTAGAGTTGACTAAGAAAGTTTCTAATCAAAGCATAATAGACACATTAATTACACACATCACAAGCACGAGGCAAGTAAAGAAAGAGTACCCGTGACGACGTCGGGCGCATCCTGTGCCTCCTCGGCGGTCATGACGAATGCTCGACCCTTGGTCTTAGGGGCTTCCCCTTTCCCCTGCCTACCATCGGTAATCCGGAGTGTAGTGGGTGCCGGATTCTGAACCACTCCCTGAGTCAGACGGGGACACTGGGCCTTGAAGTGGCCTACCTGATTACAATTAAAACAAATCTTGACCTCCTGACGACAATCTTTAGCATAGTGGCCCTCCTTCCCACACTTATGGCATATTAACACCCAGCAACGCCCCTCATGATTCCTTCCACACTTACCACACTTACCATGGCTCTTTTGCCCTTTCTTTCCCTGATCTGCGTCTCGAAATTTCTTTGACGCCTGCTGAGTCTGAGTAGGCGCCGGACGCTTCTGCCTTTGTTGGGTTTCCAATTCCAACTCTCGGGCCCGAGCGGCCGCTATCATATCAGTAAGAGTTTGGTGCCTAGCAGCAGACACAAATTCCCGAATGTCTGTGCGAAGCATCGCCAAGTATCGTGTCATCCTCATGCGCTCGGTTGCCGCAAACTCTGGACAGAAGAGTGCTCGCTCATTAAACTTTTTGGTGATCTCCGTCACCGTCTCAGTAGTCTGGGTCAGATTTAGGTATTCCTGCACAAAGCGTTCCATTTCCACCTGTGGAACATACTCCAGTTTGAAGTGTTCCTTAAACTGCGGCCACGTAATGGCATCCAACTGAGCAGGAGTGAGATCTTTCGTTCGTATCTCCCACCAATCCTTCGCACCCTCTCTTAAAAGATTCTTCGCAAACGTTACCTTGGAGTTCTCAGGACAGGAACATGTGCGGAAAGCACCCTCCACCGCGGAAATCCACCGCATGCTAACAACCGGATCCCTGCCCCCATCGAACATCGGTGGCGAACAAGCCGAAAAGTCCTTATAACTTGCATCCCTAGCACGTGATGTGCCCTGAGTAGCCAGTCGCTCCTCGAGCATTGCCCATAGTTCAGCCTTAATCGTACCAAAGAACTGAGGTATCCAACCCAACACTTCTCGCGAAATGCGCAACAGTTTCTAATATCAATACTCGGGTCACTCCTATCTACCCAACTACTGGACTTTCTAGGACTTTAGTTGACTACTCTTGACTCAATCGTGAATCCTGTGCTTTCGGTAATACTGGCCTGGTACTACATTCCACACCTATTCGCCCTTGTTCCAAGTTTATCAACCATCCTCCTAAAATGTCACACACATACTAAACCATTTACTATGACTCCCGCGGTCATGCACCGTGGTGCCTAATCTTTTGATCTAACTCTCCATCTCACACGTGCCTAAGAGAACTACTGCTAATGTCGTCGAGTCGCCTCACGGACGCACAGCCGTACACAATCGGGAATAAGATAGACGTTTGAATAACTGATCCTACACTAAAGTCACAACCAAACAAGGAACAGCCAGTAACGCCAGACCAAAAATTCTTAGGCTATCTTACCCTAATTGTATATAACCTACCAGCATTCACTAAGCAACCTAACGACAGTAGCATAAAATTCCAAAACAGCACATATGGCACAAAACAGTCTACAGAGTACAATATCCAGGAAATTTTACATCCTAACACAATACATTTTATCACATAACACAAACTTGGCATGGGTAATTGGGAATCACAAAACTTACTTGAGCTCGGCTAACGGTTCGCATCACATCTTCTCTTACTTTAAATTACTTTCCAAAAACATTATCTTGACAAAAGTTGCTCAGTCCTAAGTTTGAGTTTGGATTCCCAATACAGTTCATCCAAATCCCTCAAACCAAGGCTCTGATACCAATTTGTAACGCCCCAATTTCAAAAAATTTAAAATCATTTATTACCAAGGTTCCAATAAAACATTTATTCCAAAAACATAAAATTGTTCAACATATTACTTAAACCAACAACGGAAACATTTGAAAATACTAATATAGTTCATTAAAATAAATCTCTTGTATGCGATGCCCTGACGTCACACCTTACCCTTCCCTTTGTCATTTGAAATACCTGAAATGTTATAAAATCAATGGGTAAGCTTAAAGCTTAGTGAGTCCACAAATTACCATACATGCCCACACATTAAACAACCCGTCCTCGAGAACGACCCGACCCTACCCGCCAGCTACGGGCGTCCATCATACAACAGCTATGGACACGGGAAGGTTCTACCCATCATACAACAGCTATGGGTTCCCGGTTATGGCCCAGCCCATCATACAACAGCTATGTGACAAGGCAATAGTCCAACTCGCCATACAACAGCTACGAGGGGACACGCATCAGTACTGAGCCCAACAATAAATAACCACAGATATAGAGCAAATCATATAACTGTAAATAACACACAAGATGCCTAACATGCAACATCATATAGTAAGGTGAGGATACTCACCTGATTCGAAACTGCACAAATATACTTTAATATCCCTACTTAGCTCGTTCACACACCTATATCCCACATACACAACACGTCAAGCACTGACCAAACTCCTATAGACTTGCCTAAAAGTCAGACCCAACGTTTACCACCAAACCATGGTCAAAACTAACCCTTAGGGTCAAACAGTCGCTCGCCGCGACGTGGCTTCTCGCCCTACGTGCCGTGGCTACTATTGCACAATTACGGGGGTTCAGCCGAGTCCGTGCCGCTGACATAGCCAGTCCGCGTCGTGGCTCGTAACATTCCAAAATATTATTAGCGCTTAACAGTACATCAATCGGCTAGGGTTCCTTTCTACACCCTTCCTGGGATCAGAAGCTACCCTAAGATCACTTCCTTATGGACATGCAAGTCCATGTATGTCCTTGGTCCAAACCCTAAGTGTTACAATTCATCTAAGGCTACAAACCAATGGGTAACACCCTATGACGAGATGAAAATGAAATATCAGAAGGTAGATCCTCTTACCTTGCTTCTGGAGAACAGAGGAATGCACCCGATCGACTACAAGCCTTTCCCCACGTTGTATCTCTTCCTTCAAACCTCCAAAGCCTTGGAACCAAAGAGTCTCTGCTGAAACCAGTCGACTCCACTCTAGGAATTTCCCAAAAACACGAACCCTAGGATTGGGGCCCTTTATATAGGCGTTTAAAATCGAATTAGGGTTTTTCTCATTAGCGGCGCACCGCGCCGCGGATCCGTCCTGGCCGCGCCTCGGCGGAACGGGTCTTACAAAATGCTAAGGGGCATTAAAATTAGTGGGCTACTGTATTAAGATCTATACTTTGGGCCAAGGTTTTGGGCTGTTAACCTAACATGGGCAGCATCCAAGGCGCCATTCGCCGAGGCGGGAATCCAATTTAATATGATTCACGAGTCACGATGTCTCGGTTTTCGATCTCGATATCCAAAAAATCCACTTCCCTTTCAGGCTTTCGTGTTTATTCGTTGAAGAAGATGAGGCAGCTCGTCCGTTGAAGAACGAAGACTGAGGAGATGAGGAAGAGATCAATGGCTACCGTGTTGATGATGCCAATAAATCTACAACACTCATGTGGTAAAACGATTTTATTTTCGGATTCATTATCCATTCTTCTTTTCAGATTCAATATTATCTTCTTTAGCGGTTCTGAATTTTGATGTCTGGAGAGAAGCATTTCGATTACTGATTTCTTGAGTCAAGAAGCTTTCTGATTTTAGGGGTGAAGCCGAGAACTAAGTATTTAAATGTAAGTTTATAAATTGAAATTTCTGATTTCTTTTATTAGCTATTCTGATTCCTCATAATCTAATTTCTCTCCTATACTTGTAATTATATGGATTACTTTTCTTTTCATCAAATTCATGCTCTTGCAGAATCGCTCTGTTGGCATGGCAATCCGTAATGGGAATGGTTTCCTATTGAAAGGACTCAAGGAGGGAAATAAGGTAATTTGGTGATTAAAATTAAGAAAAGAAATAACAGACTTGGTGAAGGCGGGTTAAGATGTCACATGATATTAATCGAGTCTAACATATTTTCTATTGATCCCAACATGTTTCTTCCATTTTTACCCTTAAACCGCTTTGAACAACTTTATTATGTATGTAATAGATTTTGTGAGGCAGCAATAAGCTTGTTTCCTTAATCAAGAACTCAACATAAATTCCATTTTTTGGTGCTTCTGGTAAGATCATTACTTTCACAATGAAACAAACCAAATAATATACCAGTTAAAGTTCCCAAATTTCTAATTTTAGATGGAACTTGCCATAATGCTCAATGGATTTTGTTCCATGCATCAGGAACATAATATTATTTCCAAAATATTATTACTTTAGCAATGATAAACATTGCTTGTTTACCATTAAAGCATCGTACTTTCTCATTCTAAAATCTGTAAGGAATGAAACTCATATATAGGGGCTGCTTGACTTTATAAGCAAAGCTTGAATTATAGTATAGTCAATAGGAACGATTAATGACTCAATATTTTGTTTAGGGAAAACTTGAATGATCAGTGGTTTTGTGAAAATTTTAAGAGCCATTGATTGTTATTTTCTTGGAAAAAATACAAATAGTCATGGCTAAGAAAAGGGTATAGAACACATAAATTAGAAATATCATTAAAGGAGAAGTAATATATATGGAACCAATATATTTTTTATATACAAGGGCACTAATTTAATATTTCGCCGGGGCATTGAAAACCAATGGACCGGCCCTGCCTTTCTTACATACAAAGCTTCTAATTTAAGAGTTGGATGATTCAGTGTAATAAACCATAAGCTGATGACAATTCGAAAGTCTAGCCGATGGGTATGTCTAGTAACCAAGACATATTACACGCTCATACCATTCTTGACCTAAAATTCTTCTAAACAAGATGTTCGTGACTCAATGTGATATTACCTCACATTGATGAAACATTGAAACTATGTGTCAGTGATTGTTGTTGTTTACCACAATAGCTGTGAGACCCCAACAACTTCACCTGATTCAAAATTGGCACTAGGATGGTACACTCCGCAGAGTTTGGATACCATTGAACGTCTCACCAAGAGCCAAGTTGACTTGTTAACTTGAAAACTGCATTGAGATCTTTGATCAAAGATATGCAGGGGCAAAATCAAAATGGCCATGAGTAGTTCTCCGATACTCAAACAATCGCAGTGCGTTCCTCCATGTTCACACAGATACTACGAGAAGTCTCATTCTGAGACAAGGATGAATCCTTGAACAACTGTGGTAAGAGTTTCTAACTCCGTGACCCACAGGATTTGCTGTCAATGAATCGTATTGAGAAACGCCAGTCAAATACAACGTTCAAGAATTTCGATACAAAGTTCTGTTCACGAAGAAAGTGAAGCTGAATTCTATGTGAGAAGTTGTTTGAATCCTCCTTAGTCAACTTGTTACTACATTAACACCTGAAGTGATCAAATGAAGAGATGAAAAATCAGATCCCAGTCAAAGCCAAAGTCAAATCAAAAGCTGGAGGTGCTGATTCAAGATACTTACTTATGCCTAAGAAGCTTACCAATCCAAATCTGAAGACAACCTGCATCAAAGACAAAGTTGTCACTGCAGCTGTGCTGAATTTTTATCAACATCTATACCTGTCACCTGCTAAGAGGAAGGTTTTCCTGCTAAGGAGGAGATTGTCAATTTGAGGGGGAGAGTGTTGAAAATTCTTTGCAGTGATCAACTGAAGACCAAGAGAAGCCTGAAGATAAATAAAGCATTAAAACAAGGGGGAGATTGTTAGGAATTAATTTTAGTTGGTTTAATCTTTTATTTATAGGGACTAAAATTGTTAAAAGTCATGTTATAGGCTTTAATTGGAAAGTCGGTGTGAACCGAACAACCATGGGTTGTTCGGTTTTGGTCCTTTGGTCGACAACCCTTATGGGCTTGATTATTCAGTCAATGGGCTTAGGTTTGCTAGGGTTTTAGGTGTAGAGTATTTAAGGCTCAAGGAGCCATCATTAGTTGGTTGGTTGTCATCGAGAATTGTGCTACGTAGAGAGAGATTTTGAGTGTTCTTGGCAACCATACAAACTTATGTACTAGACCATTTGATTAATCAAAGGTGTGCATTGAAGTTTAATCTCCTTGTTCTTATTGTTCTTGTGATTGGATTGATATCATATTGATCTAGAGAGTATTTTGGACCTACATTGTCAAGTGAATTCGACCTGGACAAAATGACATATTGACTATGACTACAACATTGAACTAATTGTCGGGACCACGTTTAATTTGGTTGTCGAGAACAATGATTATCGAGTTGAATCGAAAGCTGAAATCGGGACCGGTAATCGGAAGAAGCTATTAAGAAGTGTATCACAGAACAAGCTAATAAGATGCATATCAAAGAACAAGCCAATCATATGCGTATCAAAGAACAGACTGGAAGCTGGAATCATGACCTGCATTTGAGACCTGTTAATGAACTAATATCTGACATTGAAGAACAAACTGGACGCTGGATAGGACCTGCATTTGAACCCTGTCAATTGATAGCTTCAATTTATGTATGCAGTCGTTCCTGATTCAATTGATAGCTTCAATAGTTCCTAAAATCATGAGTCATTCTAATAGCTACAATCTCTTGAACTGCATCTATAATTATTTGATTGGATGTGATTTATTGGTTGGATGTAGTTGATCGTATGTGGTTTAAGGATTGATTCACGAAATTAAGGAGAGCTTGATCAAATGCGTTTTAACGATATATTTTAAACTGAATGAAGCTTCGCCTATAAACCATCCCACATCGCCTCCAACAAAGAAACAATGAGTGTCCCTCCTATTATAAATAGACAGCTTAGGTAAGGGCAATCACTCATTAACCTATTTGTGATTTGGTTTAATCTTAAATCTATTCGGCTAAGTTAAAAAAAAAAATTTCTTTTTGGGTGTGCCTTTTGGGTAAATCCTAGTCAAAATATTAAAGTTTTTCATATAGCGTGTTAAAATCACAATATTGGTGGGCGAAATTGCGAAAAATTATGCTGCTAATAGCGGAACTGCCGATTTGAAACGCTAAATGAATTTTTATAGCGGTTGATGGGCATTATACGCTATAGCGCGATATTGACTACATAGTTCACGTGTTTAATTAAACGGGTTAAAATATATACTTAAACTCGTTTATTTGTATGTCAGGTCCGTGTCGTGTCAAGAATTGCAACCTCTGCCCTAGCCCCTTAAACACACTTTGTTGTCTTAAGCATTCCATTATGATCGGTCCTAGCCTTATTATTCATGTTTAATGTGACCTAGCCTAGTTAATGTCTACTAGGGAGTCAGTGTGAACCTAATGTGTTGAGATCACCATGTTTTAATGAAAACATTGCTGTTTGAATCCTCCAATCTCATTAACTTAACCCCAAAATACTTAGACCCAATCAAAGCATGTGAGTGAATCGACTGAATCTTGTCGTCCTCTATCCCTAATATTTAGGTGCAATCTCAATACAACCCTCCATATCAATGTCATTATGGAAAAATTGAGAACTTAGAACATTATAGGTTAAAGACAATCTTCGAAGAAGGTATCGAGTGTGGCCTAATTCATTGAGCACTACAACAAAATGAAGCTATTGCAAACCTTATAAAATGCTACATTATGCTTAAAAGTGTTGTACTATGTCTAATCCAACACTTTATCAAGTGCTGCCTAAGGTCTCGTTGCCTTAGGCCTAAAGCAACACTTTTGTAGAATAGGCCACCCTTTTGTAAAGTGTTGTCTATATTTTATAAATGCAACACTTTTAAAGTGCAACAATTTTTGTGAAGTCCAACACTTTATCATTACTTCCACCACCCTATGATAACACTTTTACCTATCATATGCAACATTTTTACACCATATGCCACACTTTTTAATTACTGTCTCCAACCTATAACAACACTTTTACCTATTAAGTACAACACTTTTTTTGTTTGCTATTGTGTAAATACAAAACTTCCCGTTCTTATTAACAACAATTTCCCTTTATTTAAAACACTTTTCTTTCTTTTGGCAACACTTTATCGTGTTTGTTCCATACAAAAAAGCGACACTTTTCCAAGTCGAAGCAACACTTCACTTGATGCAATGCAAACATATAATACTTCATTAGTGGCAGTTTCACTCCACCCGATATAAATACAATGATATGCATTACTAATTTCTTCCATATATAGAAATAAAAACATATCATAATACCATCATATTGTAATTTGATACATATTTCCAAACTCAAAAATATAAACATGAAATTTGGTCAACACAAAAATGTCGGTTACCATCATGAAAAATTTTAAAATTCTTCCCCTATTTGTATTTTTCCGCCGTTCCTTTTGATCATAATTGCAAGTATTCAGTTACCACTTTATATACTGAGTATCATATACTTAGATACAAAGTAACCCGATATACATGCAAATAAAATATAATTAGTACTTTGTTGGAATTTAGTGGAGTGAAGGGTGTGTGGGGTTAATGACTTCATTTAGTAGCAACTTGGCATTGACATATCCAATAATTACATCGAATTTAAACTACATATCTAACAACAAAACATTTGCATGAAATTCAACATATTTTGTTGATCACATAAAGCCTCACATTATTTGACTTAATTTCATTCATGGAAAAGGACACTCCATATAGATGATAAAGAATAAAAGATTACAAAAAGAGTTTACTTTAAACACCATTTGGATATGATATAAACTACTTACAAGGATAACAGACGAACATATGGTACTTAGTATACACTATACAATCAACTATAAAAAAATTGTTTATCAATTTGTATTTTTAATAGATAGATGGGATAAGAATTTTTGTTGATAACTCTAAAACTGGCCTAGTACTTCACTAACTTTTGTCTAAGTCATAATCTTTGACCATCAATATCTCACTACATAGCCTTTTAGGCACTTGTTTCAGGTCTTCACCTTCTTGCCATACTTGTCCCACCATAACACCATGCCTTATGTTGCACACATATATAACAACCTCGTCATTGAATGGCCATGGATGTTTTCATGTGCATATCGAAAACACCATACAAATAATAATACATAAATTAAAAAAATACCACATGTTGCAAAAAAGATGATAACATGGTTTTGGAAACCCTTGAGGGTATTCTAGGAAATCAAAGACCCTACTTCCGAATTCGTATGCCACATCACAAGGTTGTTCTGTTGCCATAAATTCCTTCATTTCTCTCACTTTGAAGTACAATTGTACAAATGAGCGATAGTCCATTGAGAACTGATGCATCTGAGAATCGATTGAGAATCGATTATATATTTATTAATGAGTATCATCAATGAACTGATTAATAATTTTAGTAAAATTAATGATCAATAACTCTTCCAAAAATTTGGTCATCCTTATAGTCGAATAATGTCTGAAATAACAAAATTTTATAAGATATGTACATGATAATGGAAACTAAAATCATAAATAGTAAATAGGCCCTATAAATAATTAATCATATATGTAGGTGAAACTCTTTAGAGAATAGAGAACTTACCTTCTTGAAGTAATTAATCCAGCTTATAACCAAAGGTCCTATTTGAAAAAAAATCAATGGCATAGGAAATATGTAAGAAATGTTAATAAGCAATCTTAAATAGTACAATAGAATGAAATATACACTAGGATTGTCTATATCATACATCTGATTGCAGGGACCAATTGAAATCAGTATAAGTGTGTTTAAATATGGTCAAGATTCCTCCATTGATTCTGTAGTGCCAGAACTCAAGCAACTTCACATCATCTTCACTACCAAAAAAAGCCAAATGAACTTTGCTTTACCAATTTTAGATCATCATGTCTTGTGCATGCTACCTCCCAAGATCTAGAAATAAGTCTACATAGTTTTCACCCAAAAGAAAAGAACGAAATTAATGTAGAAGAATAAACAAACATATCATTGAGAAATAAACATATACATTTCAATTTTCCCAGAGAGATACTTGGTATTGAGTAAAGCCAACAAATGATGTCTCCTTTCTTCTAGATGTCATCAATTTTTTTTCTAGTGAGAACACATACAACAATATTTTAGGCTAAGACTGCAATAACATATACAACAAGCTAAGACATTAATTAAATAAACTTACATTGAAACAAAAAAGTGGAAGCCTTTCATCTAAGTGGAATTCTATAGGTCTAAATATCTAGGAATTTTTGAAGATTTCCTCATGAAGGGTTGTAATCTCACATCTTATATCAGAAGCATATCAATACTAGATTAATTTTAACCGAATGAGGTCCAACCCCTAATCCATATATTAATTTTCCCCTATGTCTTAGCTAATGATCATACAGGTAGAATACAATATTCGTAAATAGCATATGAGGGATTAAGGAAAAATTTGGAGATACAAATTAAAAAATAGAGAAAGCTATCAAACAAAGTCTAAAATGAAGGATAGAGCAAGACCAGAGATACGTACCGGGGTTGCAAGACCAAAGATACAAAAAATAGATAAAGCTATCAAATTGATGAATTGTTACATAAATTAAAACTGGACAATTCAAATGAGGGTGCACTTACATCAATTTAACTCTCATTCACCCTTTTATATTACGTAGTCACTGTCGACAAACATATTATGAACCTTAAATTAGAAATCTAAAAATATGTTTGTGTAAAGGTATGAAATAGAGGGAACTATTGTCAGCCGCCCATAAAGGGAGGTGGAATCGGTATCGGTCGTCCGTGATGGATGAGGACACAAGCACGTATGGTAAGGCATCAAGGGCTATGCCGGTAAGAGGAGTCCAGCCTCGACCGACAGGAGGAGAGAGGAGCAACGGATGACATCGACTAAGGTATTGTGTGTTTCTATAGAATTGGAGGAGGGCCATAGGGTTCCTTAGTTGTATTCACGATGGGAGCCAAAACAAAATTTTGATTTTTTTTCATTTGGAGGGATTTTATCCCGCCAGTGACAAAATAGAGCAATCCATTTATTTATTTTTTAAATATTTATTGATTTTAAAATTTTTGTAATTTCTTATTTCAACTTTGAAGTATATTTTTCAGATTTTGTGACAATTGTAAATTTTGGTCAACGAAAGTCAACTGTAGTCAAATGAAGCGTACGTTAATCTATATGTTGAAAAGTTATTTTCCATAACTTTGGCAATGAATTATTAATATTATAGTATTACTTAATGCTAAATCAAACAATTATCGATTTAACGTCGAAAATACGGACAGCAAACTATTGTAGCGTAAAAATTCGATAATTGTACAATTATTATTTTGAGAATAATAATATTCATAAAACGATCTACTCGTAAATACGAACCTGTGGATATATAGAACGTCAAAAAAGGAGTTCGTATGTGAAAGTTACAACGATTAAACCGCTGTGAACGGATAAGTGTACACAAGGTTTGGACTCACAATACAAAATGTGATGCCTTAAACATCAAATATGAAATAACAATTCATATGATAAGTAACGTAATAATATCTAGTATTTAATTTCAAAACTAAATGCAATTTCCGGTAAAACGTCAAAAATCGCGAAATCGGAAGAATACTGCGCTTAAATGCGTATTTCGACATCCAACGAGTTATAATTCAATCAAAATAAATGTTTGGCAATGTTTTTATACAAAATAATTATTTAGAACTTCGTTTCGTCAAAAACTCACAAAATTTCACTAAAACGGCTTACGATTTTATAAAAATCACACATTTTTATAAGTACATTGCTATTTTTATAAAAACTAACCCACCCCACCCCCTACCCCCCACCCCCATCGGCTGAAGTAAGGTCCCAAGGCAAATCCATAGCTACTATTTACAAATCTAGGGCATTATGGAGCTTGAATAAAATAATGCACATAAAATCAAATAATAAATCTAATAAACTAAACTATAATCATACTACCATTTCATTTGAACCAAACCACCAAACCAACTCATCCTCTCTCTTCTCTTCTTCCTCTTGCTCTCGGCTCAAACCACCACCACCATCATCATCTTCAAGTTTCAATTCCAAGTTCTTTTCATAAGATTAAGTGGTAAGCTTCATCCATCTTTTGATTCTAAACAACATAACACAAGTTTTACACCTTTTACACACACTAACATCCATCAAAACCCATTGGATAATAGCTTTGTCCAAAGGTCTTTGAGCTCAAGTCTTCATCACCTTCAAGGATCTTTCAAGCCTTCTTGGTAAGTTATGATCATCTAGTGATTTAAGTTCTAAATACCTTCATTTACTCTTTTACACACACATACTCACAAAAATCCATTGGATAATAGCTTTGTCCAAGAGTCCTCCGGGTCCTAGAACCAAACTCTTCAAACTTCTACCAAGAAACCTTAGGATCTACCACTCAAGGTGAGTTCATACCCCTCATTTTCATCTTTTCAAACCTTTTTGGGGGAGAATACAAGTTCTTTTACTATAAATGTTGTTTTATTCAAATTTATATGTGATTAAATGTTATATATGTTGATTTACACAAGTTTATAAAGTTAATATTTGTGTGAAAATGCTTTTGACATGAAATATGGATAACTCTTTCTAAGATATTCATAATGATATATAATGTTAGTGTAAAAGTTTCCAAACTATAAATAAAGTGTGTAAAAATGTTAGATCTTGGACAAAAATGTTATAAAGATGAATTTGGCATGAAATATGAATAGATCCATGTATTATGAACACTTTGACATATTAATTTGTGTAAAAGTTACAAAACTACAAATAAAGTGTACAAAGATACTAGATCTTGGATAAAAACGTTATAAAAACGAAAACTAGTAAAAACTACGTTTTTATAAATAAAGGCACTATTTTCTAGCAAAATGGTTATAATCAAGTTATTACACCATTTTTGTGAAGAATTACCTCAAAAGATGATATTTATAATATTTTGAATAAGTTATTTCGCTATTGTTCGTAAAAATAAGGTTATTACGACGGAATAATAAAAATAGACTATTATTGGAATAGTTTATGAATATAAGACTACTATGACATTTTGGGACATGACAAAAATAATTATATAAATTATATAATTATTAAACATTACTATATTATCATGGGAAAAATGATAATGGATGATTACAAGAGTTTTTATATACAAATCGTACGTAAACAAGTTGATTGGAATACATACATTTTTGTGAGATGAATCTTCACAGTATTTTTATAAGTACCTACTATAAGTCCTGAACTTTTATAACCAGAGTCTCGGTAAGAGAGCGTGATATTTGAGTATAGATCTATACGGGGCTTGACAACCCTGCACCTGAGCTGCTAGCTACAGCTTGACCGGCAGGTCTGAGGTGTCCAAATGTCTAACATTCCGACGCCTGAAGAACGTCGCAGCAGGCCAACTAGTCACATTATGGTTATAGGGTATCTCACATGGGGAAAATAATCAACTTAATATTTTTATAAATTGTTTACGTGGAAACACATATTTCAAAGAAAGTTACACTACAGTTTACATATTACATTTTAGTCTTTGGGATTTAAAGACTTGGACATTTTTTTTGAGAAAATATTGGATTTTCTTGGTTTTCAACACTATCGCTTACAAACAAAGGACATTTCTTACGCAAAAATCTTATGAACTCACCAACTTAATTGTTGACACTTTTTCAACTACTTGTATTTTCAGGAAATTGATAAGGTAATGCAAGCGCTACAAGATGGGACGTTACGACGTCATTTTTGTCTATTTTTGATATCATTTCAATTGTATTTGAAACATGAAACAAGTAAACTTTGTAACATTTGCAATTATTTAATGATGGTTGTTTTGCTTGGAATCACTATTATTCAACTTTGTTATGATATTGTTCATGAAGTCATCCACCATTGAACTATTTCGCCAATACTGTTTGAGGGTGTGACATATTAGTGTGTCATTTTCTTTATACTTTTTTTTATTTGGATTATATTACTTTAACATTTGAAGATTAATGTATACTTTTTTGTAACATATATCACTTTATATATATATATATATATATATATATATATATATATATATATATATATATATATATATATATATATATATATATATATATATATATATATATAAAATTTATATTGAGGTTATATTTTATTGTATAAGTTTTATAATTCTTTTTTGTAAGCATAAATGATAGACTTTACGTTTAAAAAACAACACTCTCAACAAGTGTTACCTTGTAAGTTTTAGAAATCCAACACTTTTTAGAAGTGTTGCTCCTTTTAATAAAATATGCAACACTTAAGGAAAGGTGTTGCATCGGATATTATTTATGCAACACTTATTTAAAACTTGTTGCTTTAGAATCACAAAACAACACTTTCTACAAGTGTTCCTTCTGAAATGTTGCTTTAGACCTATTTTGTATTAGTGCAAGTAATTTTGTGCAATGGTAGCAACCTCGTTTGAACCTTATATTTTTGTCGAAAATTAAGCAAGACTCATTGAGCAAAAGCAATTTCTTTAAAGGATTGATCCCTATCTTCAAATTTATTGGTATAAAACTATTGTCTTTGCTCTTCATATTGTTATAACATATAAAGCAAGCATATGACCTGGAATATATGAACATGGCTTTGAAGATTAAATCAACGTCAAAGATGAAAATAAAGTCGTATATGTCCATGTAAAATTCTAGAAAGCAAACTTAAAATTGTAGAATTATAGATTAAATATTGAAGAGTGTTCATTTATACATCTTGTTTGTTGAACGACAATTGTTGCAACTCACCCAGCAAAAAGTTAGAAACCGTGATGGATACGATGTATATATATGGACAACAACCAAGTTATGCAATGCATATTGTATATACTTTGGTGAATGCCAATATATAACTCGCAATGTGAGGACAAAAACACAAGGTTATGCGCTGCCTAACGCGTAGCCTAATCAATATTTATTGTCAACAATTTTATTTTATAACAATGACATAATATGTTATATTGAAAAAACCTAAGCACATGGTTCTGACATTAGATTAGAGTTGTTTAAACCTCAAATTGAAAATATTTGTGTTTATTCATAAAGACAATATTCAGAATACTTTGAAAGCTTTACTTAATTTTCATTCGTTAACATATACTATTAGTGTATAAGAGTGTTATAATATAAAGTATTGTTTTAATAACTTATTTTGTCTTTTGGCAAGCATTTAGGATATCATTGGATAAATATACGCCACGTGATTTTTTACGGTTACGAATCGATAGTCTTAATTTTTCCCAGATGATCAAGTAATAGGTGATATATTAATAGACAAAGTCGGTAATTTCGTTATAGCCTGTGGGATGCCAAAGTATATCTCATGTAGCAATCTAGAAATGTTAAAACCTAGGAACAGTTGTGAAATCAACCCCCTAGGTTTTGTGCACAAGCATGGTTACGTTCCTAAATTTAAACCGTTCCTAACATTGTTTGGCGCGAAGCGTCTACTGGTTACTGCTAAGAATCAACTCTTCGGATTTCCCAAGTTTCTCCCGACAAAACATCAATAATTGCAATAAAAACTCACATCATCTGTCTGTCATTGCTCTCTCGATTGGCTCTGGGTATTGTTGGTGAGTTTTCGTGTTTTAAATGCAGCAAATTTCATGTTAAGTTGCTGCATAAATCTGTATGTGAGTCTTGATGCGAGAACATGATTATCCATTCTTTGTGTTTGATTATATTCCTCCCATTATAACAGCAAAATTGTTGCGAGTTTGTTCTAGCTCGTCGTTCCCTTTTCTCTGAAAAGTGTTTGAAGCTTGGAACTAAGATGAAATTAATCCGAGTTCTCATGGTTTCTTGTCGTGTTTACAATTTATTCGGTTTCCCATCTCGAGGGGAATTGATTTATAAATTGCAAATAGCAGGAACATATGAAATGCGTCGAGTAACAGCGATCTTTATTCTTGAATTCCTGTGCTAATTGCAAAGATTTTGCATTCTACGAAAACATTAAGTTAAAATTACATATTCACCTATGCTCTTCTTTATGAAGTTTCGGGGTTTTATTATTTCAGTAGTGTTACGTACTCCTACAATCCTAAACACTTTGTTGTTTTTCTAACAGGACTGGTGAGCATACATCATCACGTATTTCTTTAGAAATCAAGAAAATGAACGAGTCATCTTGGTTTACTACAATTCTAAAGACTGCACATAAAAACAAAGAGTTGGAGCCTGAAAAACCCATGATTGGGATCTTGTCATTCGAAGTCTCAAGATTGATGTGTAAAGTAGCAAATTTATGGTATTGCTTAACTGACAGACACATGTCACGACTAAAAGAAGAACTCAGATATTCACTTGGCATCCGTACTCTTATTTCAGATGATCATTCTTACCTCATCAATCTCGCCCTATCAGAAATCATTGATAACTTAAAAGCTGTGGCTATCTCAGTGGCTAGGCTTGGAAAAAAGTGTGTGGACCCCATATATCATAATCTTGACTATGTATTCTCTAACCCATTTGAGATTGATCTCAAATGGTGTGGATGGGAATATAGGTTGAAAAAGATGGAGAAAAGGGTCAAAAAATTGAAGAGATTTGCTAATGTTATGTCACAGTTGCATGAAGAACTTGAAACATTGTCTGACTTAGAAACCAGACTTATGAAGATGAAATCGAACGGTGTGAATCAAAGTCAATTGCTTGAGTTTCACCAGAAGGTGATGTGGCGACGTGAGGAGGTAAATAGCCTATGTGGCGTGTCCCCATGGGTTCGAACTTATGACTACGTTGTCAGACTATTGCTCAGATCTCTTTTCACCATAGTCGAAAGGATCAAGGTCGTTTTCGGAATAACACCGCAAATGGGAAGAGATTTGCAACATGGAAGTTGTTTCGTACGCAAGAATTCTATTTCTACCCTTGCAAGAGCTTCCGTCTATCCATCCGAAGGTTCTTCTAGAAGATCCATGTCAAATCTTGGACATACACAAAATCTTCAAACTTGTTACACTCCTATCATTTGTAGATACCCATCAATTAAATCGCAAAAACCGGGTCATATTGGATGCTCGACATCAAGCAACAGCTCCCCTCCCATCAGGAGTAAAGGTGTTTTTCAAAATGACGCTTTTGACCCTATCAAGAAAGGTAAAAGAATGTTAAAAGGTCAAGAACCGACCCTTGGTGACACGGCTTTAGCGTTACGGTATGCAAATATTATCATATTTATTGAGAATTTAGCAATGTCTCCTCGCTTTTTGAGGCCTGATTCAAGAGAAGACTTATATGATATGTTGACCACAAGTATCAAACATTCATTAAGACAAAAACTTCATGTTTCCTCAAAGAAATATGATCGTGGTGTTGCATCAGACTGGAGATCGTCATTGAAAAGGATTCTTGATTGGATTTCTCCACTTGCTCATAACATGATAAAATGGTATTCTGAAAGAAATTTTGAGAAACATCCCATGGGTTCGGGGGGACATGTGCTTCTGGTTCAGACATTACACTATGCGGATCAAGCAACAAGTGAAATTGCAATCATAGATCTTCTTGTGGGACTTCATTATGTCGTGAGGCTTAGTCAAGAAATCATTGATAAATCTTTTGTGGGGTCTGCTTGATGAGGTACTTTGAGGACAAGATTGTTTATTTTCTGTTTTCTGATGTTTAATTTTCTTTTGATAGAGAAAAATCTGGGTAATTATGCATTTTGTCCCCTTATAACCATAGCGACTCTTCTTAAAAGGGTAAAAATGGCGAGTTTGATGATAAAAATGGGTGGGTGCCATGTACTTTTTGGAAAAATGTAGATTTCTGTTACCTTTAATGTAAATAATGTTCATAATGTAAGATGTTTGTGGTTTCTTAGGATGTATTTGTATTATCCAATACCTGAAGCACAACATAAATCTTAGCAATAATAATAATAAATTACATTAGAATTTACCTGAATATAGTTTAGAGTAGATCATAAAATGTCAAAGTTTGGTAAAATTGACATAAGATGTTTACTCCAATGTTTGATTTTCGTACATAGCTCGTTCTCGTGGTTTCAATTTCTTTTTATAATGTTTATCATTGAATCGTTGAATCTAACCACTCACATGTGAATTTGTATATAACGGCCAATTTGCCCTTAAACCAAAACTGAAAAATAAACCATAGGCATTAAATATGCTTAATATGAAACATTTTTGAAGATAAAATTTTTATTAAAAGACATCAATTTTATATTATACTAGGTGATAAAAGGATATTGACATTACAAATAGGTGTATTAATAGTTGAGATTCGGAAATTCTTCAAACAATAATATTTTATTTAATCATATAATGTAATAAAACATATATACTAATTCAAAAAATATTAGAAATACATTATTTCATTCTTTCTTATAAGAAGAAAAAAAAAAGCTTCGAGATTATTCTTCTCTTCTTCAAGGCATGCCAAAACCTTATATTGGGACTCGATAAGAACATTATTAATACAATTTTTTTTAGAATAAAATGTGAAAGCCAAAATCCTGACTTGAGAAGGCGTTGCATCCCTCTGTGTCTCCAACTTTCCCTTTGTTCCTATTGACGTGATTCAAACAAAGCTTTGTATTCGATCATCAATTCTCTGTGGAGCTTTAGTTTCTCATTATACAGTTTTGAAAACAAAGCCACCACATGTTTGTAGTCTCCTATGATCCTTCTCAAAGTTGACATGCTGAAAGAAGTATCTTGCAAACATAATATCATAACGGAGTTCTAATGCTTACAACATACAATTATAAAGGCGGAGAGATAATACATTTAAGTTGAAGTTGTTTATTGAACCAACTTAAAGGTGATCTATACAATGTATTAAATATTTAATGTTTCTAATAAATACAAGTTAATGCTTCCAATAATTTCATACCGACAATACGCTTACACTCCAGAAATGTCTAGACACCAAAATGTCTCATCGAAAATTGATTACACCCACTTAGACCTGTAATTGCATTACTAAAAATCTGGTTCTCATATATTTCAATGACAACTTCAACCTTTTATAAGAGATTTGACCTTGAGAGAGCAATAACTTATGAGTTGGAGATCGATAGTGAAAGGATGAAAAAAATGCAATAGACATTAATAGGGATATTATACTATTCTATCTAGCTGAAGTTGTCAACATGACAGATATTTAACACAAGCGATCTGCTTCAACCCGAGTTGCTTCAATCATAGACCTGCATCCTGGAATGCGAAGACCTTCAATCGGAGACCTGCTTCAACCCAAGTTGCTCGATTCAATCGTAACTTACAATCAGAACGATGAGCAGAAAATTTGATAAATCGATAGCTGGAGATGGTGGCTCTTGGTCGGATTCCTTG